>JAUTDX010005739.1:0-30445 GCA_030844895.1 Ambrosia x helenae
TTAGTTTCGCTTAACATGTGTTAGTCAAAACTTTATTTATTTTTTTTAAAAAAAACTACTCGGCGCTTTTTTGATTTTTTTTGGCTCAAAATGCTTAAAATCATGTATATTACATGCCCTATTTTTTTTTCAAAAATAAAAAAAATTGGGAAGTCAGAGTTTTCAGAGTTTACCATATAACAAGGGTTTCCACATTATCCTTTTCCTATATATATATATATATATATATGAGAGAATTACACAAATTGTCCTTTAGTTATTACTGAAATTGCATCCTCTGTCCTTTATGGAAATTTTTCACTCCTTATATCCTTTATTTTATCAATTTGTTACACCATTTGTCCTTTAGCCTAACTTAGTTAAAAAATTTGGTTAACTTTCTTTTCTAATTTTACACTTTTAGCCCCTATAGTTTGATCGAACTCTAACCCTTGAATGACCTCGAATTCGACTTGGAAATTAACGAAATCATAGGGCTATTATTAGAACATCAAATTCCGATCAAAACCATGTATAATAATCGTACTGACCTAATCGTTTTCGAGGCTAAGTCGAACGATTAAAATTGCGACTGGTTGATCTTGTTCTTCAAATTGCGAACGATTTGGTGGGTGGTTATAGTATATTTTTGCACAGAAACGGTCGACTAAGGCATAAGATGTTATAATAGGTTTCAATTTATGGGTATAGAGCTCGGTTTGCAAGTGGGTTTTTAAACGTTTGAAGAATTTTTTTTTCAAAAATAATTTTTTAAACGTTTATGGAACATGCTGAACATCTTAAGCCTTAGTCGATCGTTTCTGTGCAAAAATATACTATAAACACTCACAAAATCGTTCGCAATTTGAAGAACAAGATCAACCTGTCGGAAATTTTAATCGTTCGATTTAGCCTCGAAAACGATCAGGTCAGTACGATTATTATACATGATTTTTATCGGAATTTGATGTTTCTATAATAGCCCTATGATTTCGTTAATGTCGTGGTCGAATTCGAGGTCAATCAAGGGTTAGGGTTTCGATCAAAACTATAGGGGCTAAAAGTGTAAACTTAGAAAATAAAGTTAACCAAGTTTTTAACTAAGTTAGGCTAAAGGACAAAGGGTGTAACAAATTGATAAAATAAAGGATATAAGGAGTGAAAATTTTTCATAAAGGACATAGGATACATTTCAGTAATAACTAAGGACAATTTGTGTAATTCTCTCTCTATATATATATATATATATTGAACGGCATATCTTTTTTCAACACCCTTTTATTTCACCTTTACCTTGCACTTGCAAGGATTCCTAATACATATATATGTAATTAATTTTATAGGTTAGGTAAATATGTATTTAATACTTACTTCAGTCTTAATATTTAACTTTTTGTATTCGATTTTTTATTGTTTAATGAACGGTACACCAATCAATTCGATCAACTGATGGGACGCGGTGTACGTGTCAATGAAGAAGCTGGGTTACCCAGACGTCGAAATAATCGTGGCAGAGACAGGGTGGCCGTCTGGTGGAGACCCACAAAACACCCATGCCAATGTTGCCAATGCCGCGGCTTACAATGGTGGGCTGATCAGAAAGTTAGCTCAGGTGTTGGAACGCCTTTGATGCCTGGTCGCAAGTTCGAAACTTATATATTCTCATTGTTCAATGAGAATTTGAAAGGGCCATCGTTGGATGAGAAGAATTTTGGGCTGTTTCGACCCGATTTTACCTCAGTTTATGACATTGGAATAATGCACGGATCTCAGGTAATATCTTTTTCGTGATATCAGGAAACGTAGGGTTGTGTGGCATTTAGAATATGATTCCAATATTAATGGACCATATAAGGCTGTTCAAAAAAAAAAAAAAAAATAGACCATATAAGAGGAATAGATAACGATAAAAAAATACAATTATTGAAATTCCCTATCTTTTGGAATACATTTTCATATGTTTTTTGAAAAACTAAAATTAAATATCTACCATTGAAGTTAAAAATCCATGCCACAATTAGGAGGTAGCGTCTTGAACTTGAGACTAAAAACAAGACGTAGAAACAAGTCTAGTATGGATTCAGCTCCTTCGTCTATGCTCGAGCTTGGTTGGGCTTAAGTTGTAGTTCGAGCTCGTTTATAGAATGAGCTACAAGTCTAGCTTGATTTGAACTTTAATAGGTTCATTCAAGTCTGTGAGCGTAGTCATGGTATATGTAAATCTTGGGCTCGAGCTCGTTTATAAAATGAGCTACAATACAAGTCTAGCTTGATTTGAACTTTTAATGAGTCAATCTTGAGTAACTTATATGAGTGACTCTGTCTGTTTACAATTTACACATGTACCAACAATCAAGTTATAAGAAGTCAAATTTTAATGTTTTAACTTATTTTTTTTATAAACTCATGTATTCATTTATACATATTACACCTGGTCATGTTAGTTTTAGGTGATATACATTGAGAACTGATACTCATAAATTACAGTCAACAAGCCCATCACCAAAGTCACCATCACCATCCACACCGAGCCCATCACCAAAGTCATCGTCACCATCAACCCGAGGCAAGCGTTGGTGTGTGCCCAAACCAGATGCCACCGATGTTGCACTTCAGGCCAATATAGATTACATTTGTAGCAATGGTATCGATTGTAGCCCGACCCAGCCCGGTGGGCCCTGCTTTGAGCCCAATACAGTGCGAGCACACGCATCATTCCTTATGAACTCTTATTATCAGGCCCATGGCCGCCACGACTTAGATTGCGACTTTGCTCACACAGGAACTGTAGCATCCTCTGACCCAAGTAAGTCGATCACAATTCTCTCTCAATCAGCCCATTAGCCCAATTTGTACTTTTGTAATTGGGCTTGAACGTGTTGACTTGGGCCTTAAACAACTAATATGAGCCCATTTAAATTTAAAGCATTTAATTAATTAACGTATTTTCTTTTATCATTTTCAGGTAATGGTCAGTGTAAATATATTTACATGAAGTGATCAATCCGATAATTGGAGTGATGGGTTCTTTGTAACGGAGTGTCTCAAAATGTATGGATTAACCTTTGGTTTGTCGGGTGATACCACTTATATTATTTGCATTTATATATAGCTAGGTTAGAGCCCCGTGGGGACCCACGTGCAAACCAAAGTAAATTAAAAATAATATTAAACTAAGAGTTGTATCATTCAAGTTGAGTGTCCGTAAAATCAATCAATATATCCAACATAATATTAACATGCAATTCCAAAACAAAAAATCAACTACCATGAAAAAAAAAACCAATCAAAATGTCATACTTGCATTGGTAAGTTCACATATTAGACAGTATTAAAAAGAAAGATTACTAAAAAAAGAGGGATAAAGACAATATGACGTAAAAATCAAAATTGACAATCTACTTATATCATTAAGTTTATGTGATAATGTGATTAAACATGCAAAAAAAGCAATAAGCTTGACAATCATAAAACTTAGGGATTTTACCAGCAAATATAACTAATGTTGGTAGATTACCCTTTCTTTTATAAAGATTCTAGAAAAGGACACCTGTTAATTTGCATTCATTTGTTTGTAAGAGTGTCCTTAAACTACCATCTTTTAAATTTTACCTAAAACCCAATAAAAACTAATATAAAGTTATTGGGAGATTGATTTAATAATTATAATTTTCAACAGCAATGAACAAAATATCTCAATTGGGTTTTATTTTTGGTGCCCTCTACTTATTATGGACAAAAGTTTTTGTTCAGTTTAGTTGCAGGTCCAGTTCAGTATATACAATTGTGGATATTAGAAAATAAAATGTGAGAATAAAAAAACTTGGATGTTTAAGATTGTAGGAGATGCAAGTTTCTAAGGAGCTGGTAAAGTAATAATAGTATAATACGCTTGTAGACAATGATAGACAGGAATACAACAAAGATTACCACCAATATCCAAATAAGTACCAATAAAAATTTAGATCATAAAGATAAAGATTAGATGAGTCAAAGACTTTCAGAAGCAAGAAAGATAACAATATAAATTGTTATCGGAACAATACATGCTTCAGCAAATACTTAAAGTGGTACCAGTCAGCCGATAACTATAAATCGAACTAATGCAATCATATAATTATGGTTAGAACTTACAACACACCATCCAGCCAATGCCGCGACTTAAAACAGAAAGTGGCACAGGAGTTGCGCTTCCATTTTTGTGAAAATGGATGCACTGCATTTGGGTCTGCTTACCTGCAAAAAAATGATTGTTTCTTAGTAACCAAATATAAAATTTCCATCTTTTAATTAATAATTATTTGTCAAATGTATAAACAAAGAGAAGAAAAATGAGCTAAAATGCCATATACTTGTAAGTTACTACTGCTTTTCTTCAATATGTTGATCAGCGGGAACTTGAACTTCTTTAGCAACCTTACCGACCCTTTTTCTTCTTATTCTTCTTTTCCGCCACACCAACCTTTGTCAAGCTCATATACAATCATAAAATATCAGCAAATGTCGCATAACAGCTTAAAAATAATGCAAATCATAACCAAAATTCATACAAATGTGGATTCAACGTGTTACAACATCAAAAGGGGTACCACACCAAACTTTGTGACTCTCATTTTAGCAAAAACCAAATTGAATTATGAAAAAATAAGCATAAAAATCATAAATTGCTTATAGGAAACAAAGATTTCCAGAACTCAAGATAAGTGTTGGGTGCTTCAGCAATTTCAACTTTAGTAGCCCAAGATATTAAGATGATGGTTGATCCAACAGCAGGTGACAATGTTGAAGTCAGGAAATGGTAGGGAAAATCACTCAACACCTTCTTACCATCATCTCCCCTACCCCCTAGTACCCTACAAAAGTTAAAGCACACATTATTAATCAGCACAAGTAGATGTAAACAAATATTGACCAATTCATTGGAAAAACCTTCTTGCTATTAACCAATTAGTCGAGCCGAAACCTAAATCACATTAGATCCCTATCGTACTATACTGTTTTAGCGTTCTAAAACAAGAAAATTATAAAAATAAACCAAGTTCCAGCCCTGTCTTCAATTTTATACAAAATTCATGAAAGTTCCAGGAACATATGAATTCATATGTTCCTCATCACATCAAATACATTAACTAACAAATGAACATATCAATTCATATGTTCCTCAACACTACCATAATCAAGCAGAAGCATCATCATTCTGCGTCGACCTCTATTTCTTTTCAGCATGTTCGTTGTCTTCCACTTTGCCCTTTGGTTCCCAATGCTCCCTTTTCACCCCCTTTGGCGTAAACGGTAAAGATGCACTTCCAACCTGCAAAATACAATTACTTAAAACCAAACATGCTGTCATGGTTCCAGTCAATGGTAAAAATGTAAAATGGTCATTTATAGTCGAACAGTGTGTTCATTTTAAGTTTTTTTTAACACACGGAAGAAATAAAACGTTCATTTAGTGGAACATTTCCTAACTTGGTAATCCAAAAAACTAAACGTAAAGGTTTACTGGGTTTGGATCTGAGAGCTGGAAATCGATGGTCGGGATTTGGGAAAGAAAAAATATTTATCAAAATTAAACTGGGTCAGAACAGATAAAAAACGTTGGGTTAGGCGGTTGATGGGTTAGGATGTGTTCAGGTCAAAAAACGTCTGTGTCGAAACGGGTCATAACAGATTCATGTCGAAAACGGCCAATTCAAAAGATATGACGAGTACAATGATTACAGGGGTTAATTATGTAAAATAAGTAAAGTTGAAGGTATGAAATGGAAAGTTCCAAGATGATATGATGAGTACAACACTATGAGGCTCCTAAACCAACTTTCCAGAGCTTGGAAATGAGGCTAGTGGCAATTTAGCCGGTCAATTTTGAATTTACCATCTTTTCCTCAACACATATTTAATAAATACATCTCAAAAAGAAAAAAGAAGTTGATGGAATCTTACTCTTTTGCTAGACATCCATTTCTTTAAGTTCATTGTGCATAACTTGCGAATTTGACCACTGTTCCAATCTACACAAAATTTCAAAAAAAATAAATAAATATACAATGTTAGAATTAACTTATAGCTCACACATGTATGTATATACACTTACACACACATATGTGTAGTTTTTTTGTTTCGATTACCGCTTTCAATGCTTAAATTAGCCTCCACACCATATTCCCTACTATTGGTAAGTTAAAAATTAATAGTTAAAAAACATGTCAAATGGGTCGTAAGTAGCCTGAAGTATATTGTTAATGCATAGAACCTACTAAATCATTTTACTTATATAAAATGTCATTAATGCAATAATATGTGCGGACGTGCGGTGCAATCATATTTATCACACAAATGTTCAAAAAAATTGAGCAACCACATACTTACTTGTTTGACCCGTTAGCCAACCTTGGAATTGACCACTCAGCCATTGGATGCTAAAGGTATATTTCAAGAGTAGACAAATACCTTGCCACGAGTGTCATAGACAAAAGATTCGGGGGTGTTTCGTTTGTCATAGTTTCCTCCACCCTTATATCTTGTCTAATCAACACCGTTTCTTTCCCTATAGCAATTTTGTAAAAAAAAAAATTGAACTGGGTAAGATAAAAATACACATTCTTCCTCATGTTGTCCCATAATCACTATTAAAGGTCTCAAGTTCTAATACAATGTCATCAACTTCTCAGAGGCCATACTCTATGTCTAAAAACCTTAATTTTAAGTATTTGCACTCTATTAAGTGTTCAACGACACAACCAAAATTAATTTGCAGTTGTAACAACATTTGAGATGGTTTGGGAAAAAAAAGGAGGCTCAAGAAGGCTCATTGAAATTTCTCAAGGTTACAGGTTAATATGCCTCATGATTCAAGGGCGGAAAATACGGGTCATCAACTTCAGTAAAACCTGCCACAACGATTGTATAAACATAACCCGACAATTCATATTAAAGAAACATATGATAAAAGACAAAAACAAAAATTAAATGTCAAATAACAATAGTGTTTACGGATACACCAGAAAGTAACACAATCGTTTGCATCTTTTAAAGCTTGAAAGGTTCATATTCATGACAAATCCATCAAAGCTTGAAGCATTGTCAACCTAACATTATCAAAATAACCAAGTTTGTCATCACACATATAATCACACATATAAACTTAGACAACCAAGTTTTAGATATTACCAACATACATTGACCTTCCACTTACTTGAAAACACAAGACTCGCCAGTTTTTACCCCATTTGATTTGATGAAGCTAACTCATCCATTCACGACCAACCTAGGATGAACTGAAAAGATGTGTAATAAAATTTAAAATAGTTCTAGAAATTAAAAAATAAAATATTAATAAAGATGTAGATGGTATAATACCTTTTGTATGTTTTAGACTTTTTCATAACCATAAAATGTTTGAACACAGTTACATGTAACACCTACAAAACATAAGTATTTTAGATGATGCAAACCAAAGTATTTTAGATGATGCAAACCATACCTTCGTGTAAGTCCTCTTCAAGTTCTTTAATAGTAATTTCAACATATTTTCACTGAGAAAATATAAAAATTTAGAAACATATATTGATTAGTTAATGTAGACAACACTCAACACAGAGAGAAGTTTCATCAATTTGAAAGAAAAAAACCTTACCTCCTTGAAGCGATAACCTCCCGATCTCCAGAAAGAAGAAATCCGCAAGCAAGTGCTTTTCCAAGCCCTCTAGTACTGTAATCAAACAATTATGAAGTTGCAGTAAAGTAGTAAACAACTTGATATGTCATTCAAATTCTCTGACTTCTATGGTCAAATAATCAGATATGAACATTCCCAATCATTAAACATGACAACATTTTGAGGAAATAAACATCTCGAGTGCAAAATCATAAAAAAATAATACAACAGCAAAGGGCCGCGATAAACATTTGTGCAGTCTATCTGATGCGTTTGTTACCTGAAGAAAATGGTCCTAGAAAGACTTGGAACAGAATCGGACCATTCTATCATATTCAATTACCTAAAATGTTTATATAGATCAAAACACCAAATTCGAAACTTTGAATGAAAATATGTTGTTTACAACAATGGTCAAGATGTTTATATTTGATATTTTTTTAGCAAATAGATAAGCAGAATATATGAACTATCAAATATAAACCCAATTGAATGATATAAGTTGAAGGCAAATCTTCAAAACATGGTACGTCCTAATAATCTATAGAATTTCACGATTTTAGAAGTAAAAACAAAATCAGGAAAGGAGAAGAACGATTATTTGAAACCCTAATAAAAAAACCCTAACTTTCATATATCCGTTAAATATCATTAACTATTATTAAGAATCCTAAATTGAAACACGGTTGAAGAAGTAAAAAAAAAACAAACTCAGGAAAGGAGAAGAAATCGTAATAGATGTATATACCTCAAGATCCGATTAAATGGAGAGTTGAAACTGTTTTGAGAGGAAGTAGAAGGAGTGCGGCGCTGTGAGAGGAGGAGGACGCATATTGTTGAAGCAGAGGGAGGAGAAGATTTTCTTATTCAGATAGAAGATTAAGAATCATGGTTATTAGTTATTCGTAGATTAGAATCAGAGGAGGAAGAAGGCTTTAGGGTCGGCGATTTTGGGGGAAAAAAAGAAAAACGGTTTTTTATACGGCAGGTATTGGATGTTAGATGGAGCTTCATATTTTAGTTGGAGCCTAGGTAGACCCTCTAGGAAGGCTCCATTCAACCCAAGTGACCTCAATTATTAGATAGATAGATTCGTGTGACCCCCTAAAACATAATCTAATGATGTTTGTTGAAATGTTAATATATAGCTTTATGCAACAACCCTTATAACCATGTTATTAGGAACGTACCTCTCTTTATAGTGTCCTTGTGATGATGATTTGGTAGTTAAAGGCATACAACATAATACGAAGGACTTTATTCGGTCCAAATGTAAGGTATTTTGTTTGTGTTTACACGAATTAGGTATTAAGTATTAACCATGGAAGTGTCAATAGATCCGGATCCAGGTACACAAGTCCTAGTTTATTAGGACTCACACTATGCTCGATGTACGTTTTTTATCTTCACCAAGTGTTGTTTGGAAGTTGGATAGCCGATAGAGGAGGTATGAAATTATCTTTTGTTCTCAATGCATACATTATCTTTTGTTCTTAATGAATGCATTCACAAGTTAGTGACGTTTTGAGTGATTTGAGCAAACAAAATGACCACTTACGAAAGGGTTTTTGTCACTGAATTAAGACACTGTATTGTGGGCCACGAGCGGCCAGCTGATTCACGTGGTTCGTGAACACCACAACATACACGCGTGAAGCATTCTGTGAGCGAGCCCACACTACCATGCTCACGTGGGTTAGAGGAGAAAAACTAGCCGTTAGAGATAAAAAAAAATGGACCGGTAGGGCTGGCGAGCGTTGGGGGATGGCTGGCGACATTTTTTTACAAACCTTGAATCATTTTTAGAAACCTACATTATTATTTTCAAATTTTCACTTACTCTCAACGCATAAAAATGGAATGGAATGAATTTTCTTCGTCCGACTCTTCGGAGAAGACGATTTGATTATGGAAGTGGGCAGGATAACAGTTGACTACTTGATTGTCCGATCTCGAAGGCAACCCGTGCTAACGAGACAACCACCTCTAACCTCTTGATCATGATAGAGATGGAGCAAACGAAACTTTGATACAATACTATTTTAGCCCTGATCCTCTCTATAATGAAGAACATTTTAGGCGACGTTTTCGAATGAGTAGGCATTTATTTATACGTCTATCAAATGATTTGTCAGAGTGATATCTTTTTTTTTCAACAAAGAGAATATGCAAGGGGGCGACTAGGATTCACCTCTAGGGCTGCAGACGAACCGAACGAACACGAACAAGGCCTTATTCGTGTTCGTTTGTTAAGGAAAATATGTATTCATGAAAAGTTCATCAACACTTTTGTTTGTTAATTTTGTTCATGAACGCACATGAAGACAAACAAGTGTTCATAAACAGAAAAAAACACAAACGAACATATATTAACTTTCTAATAAAATTAAATTCACATACATATATGTTTATTTATTTATTTGGGTTAAATAAATAAAACTAAAATAATATTAGGACAAATTACAAAAACAAAAAACCTTTTTAAATTAACTATCGAACATAAACGAACACCTTACCGAACGTTCACGAACATAAACGAACGAACGTGGCCTCTGTTCATGTTCGTTCGTTTATTAAACAAACGAACACAAACGAACTTCCCGCCGAACGGTTCATGAACTGTTCGCTGAAAGTTCAGTTCGTTTGCAACCCTATTCACCTCTGTACAAAAATGTACAACCGCTCTTCGACAACTGGCATACGAATTTTTGTCAGACGCAATGGATGAATATATAGCAATGTCCGAAAAATTGCACCCGAGTCGCTTAGTTTTTTGTCAATGTGTGTATATATAGGGTAAGGTACTATAGAGAACCTAAAAAATTTGAGGAAACTCTAGAAAAACCTACTTCCTGAGCTTTTTATGTTTTTAAAAAAGGGCATGTAATATACATGTTTTTAACAGTTTTGAGCCAAAAAAATCAAAAAGCACCGAACGGTTTTTTTTTTAATATAAATAATTATGCATCATAACATATGTTACGAAGCACAACTTATTTTAATTTTGTTTTTAAAACGTTCGGCGCTTTTTTGATTTTTTGTCTCAAATTCTTAAAAACGTGTATATTACGTGTCCCAATTTTTTCAAAAAAAAAAAAGCTCGGGAAGTAGGGTTTTCTGGAGGTTTACTAAAAAACGTGGGTTTTCTAATGATCAATGTTTTGAAACCCGGACCAGACCGTCCGATCCGGTTGGCACATTGCACCGCCCTAACATCGAACCGCCTGTGTACCAGTGACCTGGCCGGTCGGACCAGGAAACCGAAGGTTGGACCGGCTTTTTTTTTTTGGATTTTTACTTGTTTTTGGGCCGGTTCGTTAGGCCGGTCAGACTAGTAACCCGCTGGGGACTCCGGTTCGACGTCCGGTCTGGTTCTGAAAACCTTGCTAACGATACTTAGCCTATACATACATACATACATACATACATACATACATACATATATATATATATATAGGGCAAGGTTCTATAGAATACCTCAAAAATTTGAGGAAACTCAATAAACCCCATCACAACCATTGATCAAGCATGATCAATGGTTGTGATTCATGTTCCCACCTTTGGGTCCACCTCCTCATTAAATAATACACATAAAGTACTAAAGGGTAAAAGGGTAAAATGGATCACCTTCTCTCTCCATCTTGTCACATTCCCTCTCCATCTTTTCATCTTCTCTCTCCACCATCTCTCTCCTACTTTTTTCTCTACCACTTATTTCACATATTAATTTAAAGATCCATATTTATTAATAACGTATGTCACACGAGCCCTTTAACACATGTTAGTTGTTCTCTTCAAACAAACTCCTTTCACACACATCACTAACACGTGTAATTGGTTCAAATAATTATCACGTTAATTTTGGACTAGTATATCAACATAAAAGAACACATGTATATAAAAATTTATTGCAATGAACATTGAGTGTAACAAATTAATTTCATATAAATCTAAACAATTAAAAAGATGATACAAAACTATCATAAACTAACATAAAAAAACACATTATGCTTCATTCTTTAATAGTCGTCAGCGGCGTTATGCTCCATTCCTTATTAGACATCTTCGGTTTCATGTTTCAATCCTTAGCATTCCATCTCTAGTTGATCCTTGTGCGGATTAGCCGGCTTGAAGTCCAGTGGTTGTTCATAGAACCTCCTACATTGATTATTTTTAATAATTAAACATTTTTAACTAGCAAAATGTTTCTGGGTCAATTTGGGAGTTAGTTGGACATATACTACATGTTAGATTGAACCCTAGCACATGTTAGTTGAGCATATAATAACATGTGTTAGCATCACTAACACATGTTAATTGAACCCTAACACATGTCAATTGGAATAGATTCATCAGTAGGCACCATATACAAAACTGTGTTAGTATCACTAACACATTTTAATTGAACCCTAACACATGTCAATTTGGATAGATTCATCAGTAGGCACCAATACAAACATGTGCTAGAATCACTAACATGTGTTAATTGAACCCTGACACATCAGTAAGCACCAATACAAAAATTCAAAACGTTCACCAAAATCAAACCTTTACTTTAATATATACAAATACATACATTTTTATGAAACTACTCTAAATATATACATATTTACATATAAACAGTCAAGTTATATTTTGAAAAAAAATAGTTTTTTTTTTTAATTTTTCTAATTAAAACATTTTTATTCTATGATTAAATAAATATTTACATGCAAATTCAATTGGAATAAATTCATCAGTAGGCACCATATACAACCCTGTGTTAGCATCACTAACACATGTTAATTGAACCCTAACATATGTCAATTGGGATGGATTCATCAGGAAGCACCAATGCAAACATGTGTTTGGATCACTAACAGGTGTTAAATGAACCATGGCACATCAGTAAGCATAAAAAAAAGTCAAAACCTTCACACAGAATAAACATATATATAAGAAATAAAAAGTAAAATTATCACAAAAAAATCAAAAGATATACCAAGAAAATAAAAAAAACACATTTGCTATTTAACACAAGTTAATTGAACCCTAACACGTGTTAATTAGGATAGATTCAGCTTCTAATTCAAAAACTAAAATACCTTAAACAAAAAAATATGTAAATTAAACACATTTACCCAATTCAAAAAATATGATCCTTTTAACATCCAATCTAACATAAACATAATAATAATAATAATAATAATAATAATAATAATAATAATAATAATAATAATAATAAAGGTTGACATAAGTTTTTTTTTTCATTCAAGCATTTGATCAAACACTTGGTGTGCAAAACAAACCCCCCCAATTTCCAAAAATCTTGAACCCTAATTCCTCAAAAACAATCAAAATATAAATACCCAGATGCCCAACACACTAGGAACCAAAAACCAGTTTGTAACAGAGGTTGAAGAAGAAGACATGAAGCAAAATAAAAAGGCAAATTTATCAAGCAAAAATACAAAGCACTCGTAAATCTGTAAAAATCACCTTTGCTCGTTTTGTTTCAGGTGGAGAAAATGTCTTTATCAGCCCTTCGTTTTTGTTTCACCCCTGCAAAATCACCTCTACTTCGTTTCTTGTAACTTTCTTGCTTCTAAATTCTTCCAAATAAGATGGTTTTCTTGGTGGTGAGGGTTTTTGTGCTGTCGGGTTCTCATCGGAATCGTGGTTTAAACAGAGGGGAATCATCTAGAGATATGGAGGTGGTGTTTGTTTCTCGAATCAGATGTCGATTTTGGGGTTTTACAGCCTAGGGTTGAAGATGAAGGTTATTGTGCTAAGAATTCGTTGTTGGTAGATGTTGGGTGGTGGTGATATTGTGCTGGTGGTGGTAGGGTTTGGGCGGTGGCATGTAGGAGGAAGTTGTGGTGATGAGAGAGAGAGAGAGAGTGGGAGATAATTTTGTGTTTGAAATAGAGGGAGAAGTTTAAAATAAAATAAAACAAAGAATCTGGCAAAACATGTAAAAGTAGAGATTTGATGCTTTGAGTAAAATGACGATCATACCCTTTCCCTCCCAATTCTTGCAAGTAGCAATTGGATGATGTGGTTGAATCTTAGCCACCCATTGAGTTTCTTGGGGTTTCCTCAATTTGGAGGGTTTTCTTCTAATACTTCCCCTATATATATAACTTACATTTCACATATTGTTTAAACTTTTATTCTCAACATTGTTTAAACTATATATATTTACGTAGGGATCATAGCTATTTATTCACGAAAATATTTGTGTAAACCAACATTATTTGATATCCAACGCATATTCGAGGCTTCACCCAAACTTGGGTTTCGCAGAATGCTCGGTAGTCTCAACTGTACGCATGTTGGTTGGGCTATGTGTCCTACGGCTTTGTAAGGTCAGTTTCATAGAGGTGATCACCTTGGCCCAAGTATTATACTTGAAGCGGTGGCCTCGAATGATCTTTGATTTTGGCATGCGATTTTTGGAGTTTCTGGGTCAAATAACGACCTAAATGTTATCGACCAATCACCTATATTCGATGACCTCATTGACAGGGTTGAGCCCGCCTAATCGTTTTATGCCAATAACGTAAATTTCAAGTACGACTACTACTTGGTTGATGGTATTTACAACGAATGGGCGACACTAGTTCAAGCTTATTCGTCTCAACTTGAAGACAAACGCAAGTACTTTTTTCAAAGAAACAATAATCGAAAAAAATATTGAAAGAGCGTTGCGTTTACACTAAGGCTTGGCAATTTGTCAAAATTACCAAGGTGATATCCCACTTGCTGAATCGACAATCACTAATCTTCAAAAAAATCGACAACATAAACAATATCATGAACCATGAGATACACTGAAACCTTCGCCATGAATTGGTCGAGCATTTATGAGCGATATCCTTTGTTATAGTTTGTATAATTGTTAATATTAATCTAACATTTTCTATTAATTTTACTTTTGTAAGCACGATCATTTCATCCACTCAAACCCATATTGTACTCAGTTTGGTTCTATCTTTTTTTACTCTACTCATCGGTAATTTAGGTAACAAATAATACACATATTCGTTGACAGTTTGTTAGCACAACAATCATTGTTTTGTAGTGACCTGCGATGGGAAATTAGGTGGCAGGCAGTTGTTGTGACGGTGGGTGGTTGAGTGGTAGTGTGGTTTTGGGTTTTGTGGTTGTGGTGTAGCCATAGGATGAAGCTTATGGATAAGACGGATGGTATGAAAATGGTAATGGAGGTGGTTGGAGAGGAGAAAAATGAGGTGGGGGTGGTGATAGTGATGGTAATGGTAGTAATTAATTAATTTAATTATTTTATTCATTTTTGTTTTATTAAATATCAAAGCTAGTTTGATCATTTTACATAGATTTAATGGACTTAATAGATGGCCGTTAGGGCTAAGGACAAACGGGGATACAAAATGCATACCACTGGAAGCATATATGTAATTTCGAAGTTTTGAGGACCAAACATGCAATCTTTGTATACCACAAGGACCATCCATGTAATTAACTCTAAAACTAAATTTACAACATTTATATACTAAAAAATATACAACCAACATTTACCAAACTACTAAAGCATCAACATTAATGTAATCCACAAAGTACCAACATAATAAAACTAAACTTTACAACATTTATATGGCAAACATATACGACCAACATTTGCCAAACTAACAAAGCATCAACATTACCTCAACGTAATTCCACTTGGATTTGAGGGATCTTAGCCACCTTCTCGGTTAGCTTGGCAAATTTTTTTTTTGCGTGATTCGAAAATCGGACTTGATTACATCTTCCCACCTCCTTTGGATCTCCTCAACGACGTTTTGATTTTCACCTTAGGACGACATTCTGAAAGCAATACAAATAGCATATGCATAAGCATAAGAAAATAAAAATAAATATGTGAAATAAATAAAGGAGGCTTAGAAAGTTTCAACATTGTCAATAGAATTAACCGTCATGAATATGAAACAGCAAACAGTGAACTGCCCAAGAATAACCATCAAAGCATATAAGGTATACATCAGCTGGCAAAAAAAACTAATTTTTTCCAATGATACCATCAAACAATCTTAAACAAAAAATCAAATAAATCTCAATGTCCCAAACATCACATCTGAAAAAAAAAGGAAGAAAACAAACTCAACTGAATTTTAGTAAAAAACATATATTTTTTCATAACTTGATGCCTTTGGAGTTACTTTACTGGTACCATGCGATTACATTCCACAATTAGCATAACTCATGGTTATATTCAACAAAAAGCAAAAGATTTTCAATTTAAAAGGAGTTGCTGTAAGTGTTTCAAGTTGAACTCTAATTCTTGTTTTTTGTTGTAATTTTTGCCATTATAAATTTATGACTAATGTTCAATCTGTGCAGCATTGAAGAAAAAATAAGATAAGTCCGTTTATGATTCGATGGAATTAGAATTTGAAAGTTTTTTAATTTCCATGACACTTGCTAAGATTTTGTGTAAACAATTTGGTTAAGTTTGCTTGCATTAGATTGCAACCGGAACGGGTATAAAACTAGTTATTAAAGATTATATGCCACCTTGGCATAAGGAAACCGGTCAAAGTGTTATTTTTACGAAATAAAGAAAAAACATCATATTTGGTTCTATATCAAGTATTCCGGTTTTACATTGTATCCTTGAGAGATTTTGACATGGAGAAGCCTGAAAATACAAAACGAAGACCATTGATAATCATTAGGGGGGACGGGGCGTCACCCTAATTGTTCACGGGTACCAACTACCAGCACGGTATCACCGTCGCCATACACACTGGTACTGGTCATGTGGACCGTTTTGCTGGTGCTATCTAACGGGCTGCTACCTTTGTTTTCTTTTATTTTTGACTTTTTTATATACCTTTTTTGTGTATTTAACCGTATGGTTTATTTTTTTTAATTATTTTTACCATTTGTTTTATGAATATATTTACCTTTTTAAATGGTTTGTTTAAAATTTACTTAATAGGAACATTAAAGATAAATAAAAGTAAAAAACTAAAATTCATAAATATTAAACACAAAAAAACTAAAAAAATACATAAAAAGAAATAAAAAAAACTTAGAGTTGGCGCAACAGCTATCATGCCTCGACATGGTCAAAGTTGCTGTCATATCGAGCCGCATTGTCCACATGCGTGAGCTCGATAGCCAACTCTGGGTCAATGCCCGGCTCCTCCCTCAACGTGTTGTGGTACATGTTGGTCCACCGATCACACTTATTGGTGAGATCGGTCCACTTCCGCTGCAGGCTGACGGTTGTCCGATCGTTGATGCCAACGTGGAGGTTGAAATCAGCCAGTACACGTTCCCAAAAACCCTCCGGGTGGGAGCCCGAGCCCGAGGCCCTCAAACGTTGCCGTTGTTGAAGTGTCGGGTCGTTCGAGGCGTGTTGGTAGCATATCACCAATGCAATCTCTTCTTCGGTGGTCCAACGAGTCATCTTCGTGTGTGTTTCTTTGTATAAACGGTGGTAAAAGTGTGTTTTAACCCCACCGTGTGCTAAGTTTATATATAAAAAAATTTGAACGGTTTGGTGGAACGATATCAATGCCATTCAATTCGATTGAACGGTTTCCATACTGAATTCTGACCGTGATGTTGGCGACGGTTGAAATAGTTTTGGTAATTAATTTTAAACCGTGTGAAATAATAATAATAATAATAAAAGGTTTAATGAAATTATAAAAAAAATAAAAGAATCAGTGGAGTGTTGCCTACAAAAACGTGTTTCAGTTAAATAAATCAGTGAAGTGATGTGGCAAAGCAGGATTGGTTAAAATTAGTGAAAGGAAAAAAAAATCTAGTAGCACCCCTCTTCCCCTTATAAGGGCGGATGGGGTGGTCATCACCCCATTACACTCATCACACCCAATCATCTTGTGTCACCTCATTCCATCACATTCTATCACATTTCATCACTAAACTCATGTGGTGGTATTTAGGGGTGAGCATTTCGTGGTTCGGACCCACAGGAACCTTGGACCCGACCCGCGAGAACCTTGGACCCGAACCTTTTTAAATATATGGGTCGGTTTCCGGTTCTAGATTTATATGAATTAACGGTTCCGTGTCGGGTCGGTTCCAAACCCACGGTTCTAATATAAGAACCACAAGAACCGTTTGTATTTATATTAAAAAATAAAAAATAATTTTTTTTTAGTCTTTTCACTATTCGTTTTTACGTGTTATTGTAATCGATTTCATGTAACGCTAATACAATATTAAATATATTATTTATAAGAATAACAATGTATTTTTTCTTGAAATATTTTTCGACTTGATGTATATACATAGATGTGATATATTATATAATATATATTATATATTATATCCAAATTTGAAGTAAATATTTATGTATTTTGCTCTGATGCGTGTGTGTATGTGTGTGTGTATTTATGATGTATACATAACGAATTCACATAATGTTTCGAGTGATTAGAATGACAAAACTGTTACGAAAACATAAGTCGAGAAACGAAAAGTGATTTAAAAAAAGAAACTCATGGGCTATTGTTAGAACCATATAGAGGAATTCTTTTACGAGCATGATAAAAGATAGGAATATGTAATCCTCTAAAAGTGGCTATTACATTAAAAGGTTCTAAAGGGTCAGACCCTTTACCCGACCCATCAGAACCTCTAGGACCCGGAACCACATAGCCTTTTATGGTTCGGTTCGTGGTTCCTAATTTCCACAATAAAAGGGTATGCGGTTCTGGTGGGTCCGGGTCGGGTCGGTTCCGGACCCTTTGCACAGCCCTAGTGGTATTCACAATTATCAATAAAACCATCACACCCAATCACCATGTGACACCTCATTCCATCACACCTATCACTGTAGAGAGTGTTTTGGTGGGAACCACCCATGTGCTTTTTCTCCTATGAAGAGAAGATGAGGGACCACCACCATTTGTTTTTCCTTGCTTTCCATTGTGATGTATGTCACGAGATTATTTCATCGCGGCTATGATCAACATGGTGAGGCGGTGTTCGTGATGGTCACGGTCATCACGGCTGGTCCATCACGGACCGCCCCGAGCACCCTAAGTGCATCGGAAAATGTACTTGTTTTGTGGAGATGGATGCTAGCCGATCCTGAAAACGGAATCATTTTCATGAGATACTTTCCGAACAAGTCCAAGCATGTCAATTTCTCACAAAGCCAAAACTTCATGTCAACAACTCAAATCATCTATTTGAGGTTAAGACAACTAGGGTGTAGATTTTTTGTTGTTATGTCATAGTGGTAAACTGCCCTTTGATGCCTCCATCCACACGTGCGACACAAGATCTATGCTCTCCATGAGAATGTTCTTCAAAGAATTTGAAACTGAAAGTGGATCCATTTAAAAACTCATGAGTTGTTTCTTCATCATGGTAGCCGACTAGCTGCAGTCTGGATGAGGAATGTATGGACTAATGGAATGGAGTCATGGACACTCCAATAAGTTGCATGTGTATCGATCAACATTGCATCCACTGCACTTGTATGATGAATTGATGATCGATCACAGATGATTAACGTCATGCATGTTTATCATGGCTGGTATGGTAATCTGTCTCCTTGTCCTTGAACTCATGTACCTTCAAAGGTGGAACCAAGGGGGTCTCTGCTCCGGTAGTGTGTTGGATTTTTATATATAAAGTTATAAACTGTGAGTTTTTCAAGTAAAATATGAGGTTTTTTTATTAAAAAATAAAACAAACAAATTGGGTCATAGTTGTAACTAGTACGGAGTATAAATTAGAACCTTATTATGACCTCCCGCTTAAGAAGTTCTGGTTCCGCCTAAAAAGTAACAGAAAGTTTCATCCATGGTGATGTTTGCATCAAGAAGCGAAAACTGAGCTCATTAACTTTCTAATTTTTTCAGTATGGAACAAAAACTAGAATATATTATATATGGTTTCTATGCTCCTAAGTCAATCTTCTACCTAAATTAAACTGAAAAAAAAAAATTTATTCTAGAGCGTATAAAAATCTATATCAAAATATCCCCAAAAACTAGATTATAGTATTTGTAATGAATAAGCACTTATGTTTATTGTTTGATAAACGAACATCCTGTCCTGTCGATAATGAGCAGTGTCAAACAAGGTTAAAAAACTTAAAACAAACAAAATATACTGAAGAAAAAAAAAGCGCCCACCGTGGGGCTCGAACCCACGACCACAAGGTTAAGAGCCTTGCGCTCTACCAACTGAGCTAGACGGGCTGATGTTCTAATTCAACAAACATTTTCTACAATATCATAATTTTTTATCCTAGTGTGGGTGGGTGACAATGTTGCATTTAATGTCAAACAGGTACAATAGAAATTTTAAGACTGAAAGAGGAATATATCAAATAGTCAAACAAAAGAAAGTGTCCAAAGTCTATTTAAGTTCTATTCTTAATGCATATGATCCACTAAATTGTTTTTATTCGAAGATTTAGATAATTATCTTAATAAAATTATTTTTGTAATAAAATATTAGGATAGGTAGCTAGAACCCGCCAAAAATAGGACGTCTTAAAAGAAAAAGAAAACATTCGACAACATGAAGACTTTGCATATTACAAAAATATTTTATAAAAATGGGTGTTAAAGTATATTATAGAAGAGATTTATTGTCCACTCAAAATCATTGGTAGTGGTAGAAGTTAAGAGCGTAAAAGAAACATAAATTTTGCAAAAAACTTGACCAAACTTGGCTTTAAAGACACGATTAACCAAAACGTAACATCATCATTTTAGCTTTCTGTATGGAGTCTCCTTCATTCCATGAACTCAAGAAGCAAGTTTTTTTTAAGAGAATAAATCAAGATCTCGCGAGTGGCCTTAATAGATGTTACACCTACACAACTCTTAGCTTGTTTTTGCAATTTTAAAAATGGGTTCTTCTTCAACACGTTACTTGTCTCTTCATTTTCATTTTACCATTTTAGATGTATATGATATTACGATTAACCGAAGATATAAAAGAATGAAGATTGGTGGCCACCAGGCACACGAGGCCTTCGATGTGGATGAGCATTGTAGAATTGTTGATAATCTTCACAAAATGTTAGATTTAGGTATTCTTGCATTAAAGGACCAATTTCTCAATTGACATTGATGGGCGTTGTAGATTGTGGAAGTTTTAATGAAGAGGATCTATAGGACATGGACCAGAGAGTTTCTGAATATCAGTAATCAAGATCCCAAATGTTTCATACATTGAGTGTCGCGTCATATGCGTTGAGTTCAAATTAGTTTATTCGATACTCATCGACACAAATTCATGCTCTTAGACTGCAAATCTTTAATAAAACAAAGAAAATGGGTATAAGTATTTCATGAAATTGCAGCCAAATAGGTCTTACACTCCAAGAAAAGTCGTATGGCATACTTGTTTGATATGCAGAGAAAATGAAGCACATGTTATATAAGTTTACTTACGACTTGGATTTGTGTCCACATAAGAGAACGTACGTTTGAAGATGACACACGAGTATAGACTGCTAAGCGAAATAAGGTCGTGGACCACATGGCTTTAAGTATCAATAAAAGTTAGACCCGAAACGCGATAAGAAATAAAGTTGATATAGGGTCAGATCTGGATTTTTGATTAATAACAGTTGTAAAGCAAAAGGAAACTACAAGTTGGCATACCTTTTGTTTAAATTATTTTGAAACACCTGACAACTACACAACATATGCCATCATTTCATCAAAACTTAAAGCAAAATGCAACATTTCATCATCATCATCATCATCCACAAAAGTTGGAGATCACTTTTTCATCATGTATCTTAAAGCAATGCCACAATCATGTGATCTACCTCCTTACACTTTTAAGGTAAAAAGATATATAAGGAGGGAAAACAGCATATAGTTTTTAAAACGCGATTAAAATAAAAGAATTGTGGAACGTACAATAATCGTCTTTGTGGCTTTCTCAATGTCATTACCGAAATCTTAAAAAACAGCATAATATATAAGAAAAACACCGGAAAAAGAAAGTTAAAAGTAGACGTTGCAAACTGGTCGTCTTTGAAACATCTGAAACGCACAGATCAGAAACATTTTCTGTGCACGATTGATGGGCCAGACTCGTCATACTCGGCCTTGGCGATCCACATCTGAAATTATGACAAGCAAAATGCCCAAAATTAGCAAACTTGAAGATCTTGATAAACAACAAAACTTGAGCAGTGACTGAAGTATCGATTCAGATTATGATTAATTAGCAATGTCTCAGACGGTTAAAAGTTAAAAAAAAAAATCTGTTTAAATGGGAAACAGGTTAACTGGGTCAAACGTCATCCAAAGTTCCATTTTAATGCATAAAGCCTCTTCAATCATTTTGTTTGAAAACTTCTATCAGTAATGGAATATAGTAACTTCTACAATCACATTTGGCACTAATGATTTGTAAGTTATAATATATTGATCCGGGACAACCCAACCAGACATTACATGTTTCCATACGTACCAAGAATTACCCTTTATGACCCATAGCAAAAATAACACATCTTGAGCCATTACCCACTATCCATTATGACGCATACCAACAAGAACACATGTTGATCCATTACCAACCCAACCCTCCATTGTTCCACCTATAGTGTCCACAAATAGAGTCATAATAACAATTGTGTACATTTTATCATATTTTTTTTTTTCATAAATATAACTATACTTAAATCTTAGAAAACAAACCTGCTGGAAGGTGCTAAGAGAAGCCAGGATAGACCCTCCAATCCAGACACTGTATTTCCTCTCAGGGGGAGCCACAACCTTAATCTTCATGCTGCTCGGAGCTAACGCAGTAATTTCCTTACTCATCCTATCAGCAATACCCGGAAACATGGTCGACCCACCACTGAGAACAATATTACCATACAAATCCTTCCTAATATCCACATCACACTTCATAATTGAGTTGTAAGTAGTCTCATGAATACCCGCAGCTTCCATTCCAATCATAGATGGCTGGAACAAAACCTCCGGGCACCTGAACCGCTCAGCACCAATAGTGATGACCTGTCCATCAGGTAGCTCGTAGTTCTTCTCCACAGTAGACCCCGAGTTTGCAATCTCAAGCTCCTGTTCATAATCAAGAGCTATGTAAGCCAGTTTTTCCTTCATGTCTCTCACAATTTCCCGTTCTGCTGTTGTAGTGAACATGTAACCACGTTCCGTAAGAATCTTCATCAATGCATCGGTTAGATCACGACCTGCAAGGTCCAATCGGAGAATGGCATGTGGCAGGGCATACCCTTCATAAATTGGGACCGTGTGACTCACACCATCCCCTGAATCAAGAACAATACCTGCACCACACAATAAAACAATCTTGTAATTCAAACTAATTATAAAAAATAAAAACAGTTTTTTCGCCTTTTTGATTGAATTAATAAGCTCAAAAAGAAAGATTACCAGTTGTACGACCACTGGCATATAGAGAAAGAACAGCTTGAATGGCAACATACATGGCAGGGGTATTGAATGTCTCAAACATGATTTGAGTCATCTTTTCACGATTGGCTTTAGGGTTCAGCGGTGCTTCGGTTAAAAGAACAGGGTGTTCTTCAGGAGCAACACGAAGCTCGTTGTAGAAAGTGTGATGCCAGATCTTCTCCATGTCATCCCAGTTGCTGACAATACCATGTTCGATTGGGTACTTCAAAGTCAAAATACCTCTCTTTGATTGTGCCTCATCACCAACATACGCATCCTTTTGGCCCATTCCAACCATCACACCAGTGTGACGCGGACGACCCACAATACTAGGGAACACTGCCCTTGGTGCATCGTCTCCTGCAAATCCAGCCTGTAATAACAAAGCCCTTGGCGAGTTAAATATCTATTATAGTTATTATTATTAATATTTAGTTATTCATTTAAATTCAAGTTTGTTTGTTACTTACTATTCTATATCTAAGTACGAATATTAGGATAGTTATTATTGTTTTATCTATCTATATAAAGAGATCTGGTTTTCGGTTACTAAAATACACAAAACATATTCACCAATACAGTTTTATAGTTATTCTGAATTCTTTATAACTTTTCAAGGTGCTTGAATTTGAAAGTAACACACCTTAACCATTCCGGTTCCATTATCGCAGACAAGTGGCTGAATATCTTCACTTTCCGCCATCTTTGATCAAAAACTGTAACACAGTTCACCACTTAGAATAGCCAAATATGAAACATATATCAAATTCGACACAAATCGAACCATAAACAACAAACAGGATCCACCAAACGCATAAACACACAAATTCCGCTTTCAACACTTCAATTCAATACACTTCCAGATTCTCAAAAATCTAACACAAATGAATGAATGATTACGGTTCGTAAGCACTACACACAACCTAACCATACCAGACCATATCATGCTCTAAAACCTAATCAACTATAAATCACTTCACAATTCACAAACTAAATCATCAAAAACAGTTAATCGATACTAAACACTTCAATCCTACACGCTTCGAGTTCCAGATCATCAAAAACCTATTAAAAATGAGTAAGTTGTTACGGCCGATAATCAACACTACCTAACCAGCAGCAAAACATACTCTAAACCTAATAAACTGTAAATCACTTCACAATTCACATACTCAATCATCAAAAACAGTTAATCTGTATTAAACACTTAAATCCTAGACAGTAAGTGTTTCAGATTCTCTAAATCTATTAAAATCAGCACAAAATCATTGCATTAACCACACAAATGCAGTCAATGAGCCCTAACAACATCTACCAAAATGTAAAGCTATGATAGAATGTAGCTGAAATAATAAGATGAAAAAATATGAGTAAATAAATGGATAAATAATGAATAATAATAATACCTGAAGAAATGCTAGAAAAAAATGGGTGTGACAATGGAGAGAGATGAGAGGAAGTAAGAAATGTAAAAGACTTATATCAAGAGAGAGGTTTGATCTGGACCGTTGATTTGTTATGATTATTGATGTACGAGGTGGATCACACGTCTTGGTTGGCATGGCCCCCCCGAGTTCTCTACTCATTTCATTATTTATTCAAAAATTTATTATTTTCTGAATCTAGTTAATACTATTTAATTAGGGAGGGAGGAGCGCCACCAACGCCCTCTCCCCTTTATTTTTTGAAACACCGGTAAATTCTTTTCATTTTCCATTAAACATCTATTATGTCAAAATCATTTATGTTTTTGTTTCTAAACCTCCTATAGTAGTGCTCCAAATTTTTTAGCAGAGAAAGAAACTTTTATTCAACACGACAAAACCGAAACATTCGCGAGTACAAAAGTTTCCTAACCAGATGTTAGAAAACCAGGAGTAAAGGAAAACAACACACATACATATCACTCGCCTGTCAAATACAAAGATACTATCCCTCAACCAAAATGCATGAAAACCAATGACCGGATATACTCTTGAGACGATTTCGGTATTTCCTTCATGCAATACACTACCATCCAACTCATCTTCACAAAACACCAATAAACCTCACCGTTTTTGCTGCAAAACCAAAGCAAGAAAGGCGAAAATTCAGCACATTTGCTGCAGGAAAATTCTGCACATTTACTGCGGAAAGGTGTCCACAGCGAAAAAAAGAATTGCTTCCATCCTACAGCGAACATGTGTAGTAGAAACGCCACTGCAGTTGTTACGAATCCGCCGATGATATTGCTAGAAGTCTTAGCTGGAGGCTGTAGCATTGGGTCAGTTTAGCTGATCAATTTTAAGCATACCAGACATGATAATATTCTTTTGCAGCCGCTGCGTGAACTGATCGGATTACCCATTTGAAGATCATCTGGCTGCACTTGTAATAATCAGCACATACCATACTTGAATACATTGCAAAAACTCTGCCCATTCCATCCAGAAAAACGCAGATCATTCACCCAATCAACACATCACTTTGCAATGAGCACAATACCCTAAGAATAAAGAAAAGAAGACACACACCACGAAACGAAGAAACACGAAAGATATATGTCGCCAGGGAAGGTAGCACCTACACATAATGATAGCCTATATACCAAAATACAAAATCACACCAAAACGCACACTAGGCGCTACCCTTTCATATAAATTTCATATATATACGAGACATATAGAAGTATTTTTTTTATTACAATTCAGGATATAGGGTTTCGTATAGTCCGGTCATATATGTTTGTATTGGCCAATATAAGACGTATAGAATAGCTGTTATTTATTATATTTTTTTACAAACTTTGTATACAATAATTATAGTTTTAGAAAACTATATAAAAAATTAAGTAGTTATAGTAAACTATACTATCGTATGTTGTCATATCCTATAGGTGTAGTATAAGTTTGTATAGGCCTATAGTATAGTTATAAAAGTTGTTAATTAAATGGTTTTATTTTATTTTTTAAACACTTAACTGTGTATTGAACCGATAAATATTATAATTGTTTACTAAACCGATAAATATTGTAAAAAAACTCTTTTTATATGCTTCATATAAGCCTATAAACGGCGCATAGCCTGACTTCCGGACAATAGGCCTACATGAGGGAGCCTTTACGGGGGGGCGTAAAGGACCAGCCGCCAGACCAGCATTGACCCTAGTTGGTCTTTAATTTTCATGCACTCTATATGTCGTGTATTGACCCATGCGCTATGATGGGGGTGTTGAAATAGATTTTTTTTGGAGGGGGTGAATAGATTTAGACTTAATTAATGCTAGTATTTTGCTCTCGGTCTTTACAATTAGATTGTTTAACCGACCAAAATGTATACATAAAAACATTGAACCACGCACATCCTTTACGGCGTGTTGATGCGTAAAAATTAGATCGAAATGTTAACATTGGAAAAGGATAACTAAGTCGACTTATGACCCTCGGGCGTTTGCGACGGGTATGTTAAACAAGAAAAAAATAAACGTAACAAATCATTGAACCCCGTGTGTTGTAGCGTCTTAACTCGCAAAATTTAGACCGATACATTAAATGAAAATTTTGTAAAAGATGAGAAGTATAAGGCCAAGTTATATTTCATGAGAAGTGTGAGAATGATTAAGAATTAACATGTAAACATCATGTTTTAGATTTAGGCATAATATTTTGGTTGTTTTTGCTATAAAAACAACAAACACAACAATTTAAATACAATACTCACAATGTATTATAGTCATGGAATTTTAAACATAGATAAAAACACATAGCTAAAACACGACAATTTAAAACACATCATCTTAGCATGATTTTTAAGCCTAAAATAAATTGCTTTGTGTTTTTAATTACTATGTTTGATGTTATTTTACTATAAACAATCTAAAATATCTTGACTAGCTCAAAAAAAATATGTTTACATATCAATTATTCATACTTTTCACGAAGTATGGTATTTGTATACTAACATCACCATATACATACATACATATATTATTTTGTTTAATATATTAAAATGTATACTTTTCTATTCTTGGCCGTTTATTTTTTCCGGTCCACCTTTTTTCACCACAAATTAAGTCCATTATCTAATGACAATGAATTTAAACGTCTTTTTGTAATTTATGGTTTTTGTATTCGTGTTATGAAATAACTATATACAAAATTAAAATTTTTTTGGAAGAATGTGTGGTCTAGAAAAACCCATGAGAATGAGGATACTTTTTAAAACTTTTGTAACGTTCACATTTCTCGGTAAAATCATAATGCAACTACATTTTTCCGTAGGTATTTTGAACTTAAAGGTTCTATGATTAATTGATTATATCAAATAGATCTTAGGTTTTAGTCAGTGTTTTAAAACCTGTAAAACACTATTGGGTTAAGCTCATAAATGGCTTGGGCTCATAAATAGTCTAACCGGTAGTACCGGACGGTTCAACCGGTTGAAACCGGTTTTTAGAACTTTGGTTTAGTAATCTAAACTGTAACTTATAACTGATTGTCTTGTAATAATTTATAATTAACAATGAAATCAATAAGTTGTGGACATATGGAATTACTTCTTCATTAGGCTTTGTGACTGTCATCCCGAAGGAGGGATGGATACCAAAGCCATATCACCCTATTGCTTCCCCTTTTGTATGGGTAAAACGGGTGCCACATGATATCAAATATTAATACATAATCATTTAATTCATAACTTTTATAAAATACAAGTTTTTGTCCAACGTATTGTAATATTCTCTATTTATTCTTATTCATCTAACTTTTATCAGTAGTCTGTTAAGAAAAGAATGGAGGATAGTAGGTTGTAAACAAATTGAGCCACTCTAAATTATTCTAGATTGTCTCATTCAAATTTGAATCGAGTCGAATTTAAACAAGTTCGATCCTGATTTAAGGGCGCTTAATAAATAAACTCAGGCAGTGGCGAAGGTTAGTGAGGGCCAGGGGTGCTCCGGTCCCCACCTTTTTTGGCTCAGTGGTGAGAGTTTGCTATTTTCGTAGGTAATTTTTAAATGGATTAAGTCCGGCCCCTACTGATACGAAAAAACTGAGTCCGGCCCCCATCGATTTGATCTTCAAGTTTCGCTACTAAACTCAGGTCTAGGCTTTAGATACTGATTTTATTGGATAATAATTAAGTCGAGTCCGCGATTATCTTGAATAAGTAGTCATGAATTTTTTATGGATGAATGTAAAAGGATTGTATTCAATTATCAAATCCTATAAGCCCCAGACTAAAGTAACAAGCCGTAGAATCTATCTCTACAAATAGTGTTGCGAATTGATAATCAGAGAGGGATATAGACAAGAAAGAGATGTTGGACAAAAGCTTTTTAATTTTTTACTTGAGTGTTTTACAAATACAAGATAAGACAATTTATAGAGTTAGCAATTCGAAAAACAAAAGGAAACAATGCACGTGATCCGGCTGTCATGCTTGTTGATTGTCTGTTAATTTGCAGCTATCAACTCTTTAAGAGTGTGATGATCCCCAATTTCCTCCAATGTTTGACTTTCCTTTCTAACATCCCTAATTTCCTCCAAAGTTTGACTTTCTTGTCTAACACTCCCCCTCAAGTTGAGTAGTGGGATCTCCAACGCTCAACTTGTCGAGACAGTGACTGAAGATTCTCACATTAACTGCTTTTGTTAGAATATCCGCTAACTGGTCTTCTGATCTGACAAACGGGAGTTCAATAATCCCTTCTTCCAGCTTCTCTTTAATAAAATGTCTATCCACCTCCACATGTTTCGTTCGATCGTGTTGTACAGGGTTTTCTGATATTTGAATTGCAGCTTTGTTGTCACACATGATCTGACTTGCATTGGTGGGACAATATCCAATTTTCTGTAAGGAGTTTTCGTATCCACAAAACTTCTGCTAGTCCTCGTGCTATCCCTCGAAATTCTGCTTCAGCACTCGAGAGAGCTACCACCTTTTGTTTCTTGCTCCTCCATGTGACAAGATTCCCGCCAACTAGAGTGAAATAACCAGATGTTGATCTTCGATTTCCTTTGTCACCAGCCCAATCAGCATCAGTGTATAATTGAACCTTTAGATGCCCATTTTGTTCTGAATAAAAACTCCATGACCAGGTGTCCCTTTTAGGTACCTAATAATTCTCCATACGGCTTCCATGTGGGCAATTTGGGGTTGATGCATGAACTGGCTAACTACTCCAACTGCGTAGGCTATATCTGGACGGGTATGTGAGAGGTAAATTAACTTTCCCACCAATCGTTGGTACCTTTCTTTATTAGCTAACTCTGCATCAGGCTCCATGTAGAGTCCATGGTTTACCATCATTGGGGTTTCTATTGGTTTGCAATCCATCATGCCAGTCTCTGCAAGGAGGTCAAGGATGTACTCTCCCTCTGGCAGATAAATATTCCTTGTTTCGATCTAAGAACTTCAATCCCTAGAAAGTACTTCAAGTTCCCCAGTTCTTTCATCTCAAATTCTGCAAACAGGTTTCGTTTTAGTTGCTCCATTTCTTCCTTGTCATTTTCTGTAATAATCATATCATCAACATATATAATTAAACAAGTTATAAGCCCATTTTTTTGTTTGAGAAACAAAAGTGATCAGAATTGCTTTGTTTGTAGCCATATTTCTTCATTGCCAGAGTAAACCTGCCAAACCATGCTCAAGGAGATTGCTTGAGTCCATAGAGGGACTTCTTAAGACGACAAACTTCCTTTTCCTTGAAATCTTGAGTGAATCTGGCGGTGCCTCCATATAGACCTCTTCTTTAAGTTCCCCATGTAAGAATGCATTCTTCACATCAAGCTGATGAAGTGGCCATCCTTTGTTTGCTGCCAATCGAGAATAGTACCCTAATTGTGTCAATTTTGGCAACTGGGGAAAAAGTTTCAGAATAATCAATCCCGTATGTTTGGGTGTAGCCTTTGGCTACTAGACGGGCTTGTATCGTTCAATAGTTCCATCGGGCTGTACTTGGTAGAAAAGACCCAGCGACACCCGACTGTTTGTTTTCCTTGTGGAAGAGTACATTTCTCCCATGTGTCATTTTTCTTGAGTGCTTCCATTTCTGTCTCCATGGCTTTTTTCCACTTTTTTTATTCCAAGGCTTCTTTGGTTTGTAGATGGTGTTTGTTCAGAGCATAAGGCAGTGGCAAATGCTTTAGCTTTAATTAGACAAATTCCTAGTGGCAATGTTTGCCATGGGGTATCTAGACCTTGGAGCCTCTTTTTCTGGTGAGTATCTCTTGGGGGGAACTCCTCTATTTGCCCTTGGAGAGAGAACATATCTTCCAGTTGTCTCTGCTGCAACTGGTTCAACATGCTCTGAATGTTCTGTTGTTGTCGGTTCTGTGTGTTCCCAATTATCTCAGGGTTATAAGATATAGGGAATTCAAGGTTCTCAGTATTTCTTACCTCAGGT
>JAUTDX010000585.1:0-149136 GCA_030844895.1 Ambrosia x helenae
CTATGATCTGTATACTTACAATATTCAAAGATATGGGAAGTAAACAAACCCTTAGAATAATTAAGGATGTTTCCTAAAGCGATTTTTAAAAAATTAGAAAATATAAGGGTTGATTGTATTTACTTAAAAACTTCAAGGGGGAGTGCACTCAGTAAAAATATAATAAAAGGGAGTGCATTTAGCACCACTTTCTTTCCGTGTTAAGGGACGTTACAGTGGTCATAGGTTACCATGTTAACAAGAATCAAAAGAGAGAAAATTTAGGATGATGTAGAGTTAAAGGGTGTTAAACTATTTTCTTGAAGTGAAATAATGTGAAAATGGAAAAAGTAAGATTTAACATCTAGATGGAGTTAAAGTACACCCTATGACCTAACATATACATACATGACTTGATATCATGTATACAAATAACATTAGTCGATTTCAAACCTGATCTCCATCCAACGACATAGCATCACCACCTCTTGGTCACGGCCTTCATAAAACCATCAGATACCATCTTCACTGATTCTTTTTGTTTATTTTTATTAAATAATAATATATTTAAAAGTAATAACTTATTTTTCGTTTAGATATAGTTAATTATATTTGAAAGTTCAAATTATTTTTTCACTTAAACAAAAAAATACCAAACCATAGAAAAACGGTAATGTTACCGTAACCCAACGATTACTTGTTGAAACTCCAAATATGTACCATATAAATACCCAATAATTTTCTAATACCAAAACCCATACTTCACTCATAAATTTTACCTATAAAATCTCATAATCAACTCGAAAATGACCCGTTAGAACGAAGAGGAAGAGATCGCGTTAGTGATGTCGTACAAAGACGTCCAAAACGTCGTAATCATCAACCCCTAAACCACAGCCGTTCGGGGGGATTCGTTTTGGAACAACGTGTTGGCTGAATTTAACCAACTAGTTGGTGAAAACTACAACACCACTGATTCGCTCTCACGAAAGTGGACGGATCTCAACAACAAGTGTGATCGATGGAACACCCTCTTTGCAGCCATCATGACGGATCACCCTAATCTTGCTGATGATATGGCAATCAAGCTCACACATGTCGACTATGCAGCTAGGTACCGTAATAATTTCGACAATGTTTCGACATGACAATTGCTGCGTTACGTTAAATAATTATGTTTCCAAGTTTAATTGTATGTTTGTGTAGTTTAATATTTGTATTTTCTTTAATATTATTGTTTAATAGTTTAATCTTTATTTTGTTGTTTTTAATTTATTTATTTTTATACTATTAGACTGTGGTCAAACAAATAACTGTTGGAAATAATAGTCAAATTCAAAATATTAACCGTTTAAGAACCATGGTCAGAAACCCGTGTGAGCTGCACGGATCCATTACCCATGTCACCATTGACTGTGTTGCCGTAGAGGTAATGGGTAAATAGGGTATCCGCGAGTTACCCTTAGGCTTTACGGTTAGCGCCCCATCCTCCGTCGTCAACGACAAAAGTAGGGGTGTAAACGAGCCGAGCCGAGCCCGAGCCTGACTGGGCTCGGCTCGGGCTCGTTAAGGTTTTGTGAAGCTCGAGCTCGGCTCGGTTCGAGCCTACAATCTTGAGCTCGAGCTCGCTCGCTAGAAAAATCCAAAGCTCGAGCTTGGCTCGGCTCGGCTCGAGGTGTTTTGAGAATCTCAAACGAGCTCAAAAGCTCGGCTCGAGCTCGCAAAAGCTCGGCTATAACTTAGGCTCGCGAGCCCAAACGTTAAGGCTATAACTTAGGCTCGGCTGTAACTTAGGCTCGGCTCGGGTTCGGGCTCTAGCTCGTTAAGGCTAGGGGTGTAAATGACACGTAGCGGCTCGGGATCGGCTCGGCTCGGCTCGGTAAAAAGCTCGAACGAGCCGAGCCTTAACGAGCCCGAGCCCGAGCCCGAGCCTGAAAATGGCTCGTTTAGGTATCGAGCCCGAGCTCGAGCCCTAGATACAAAGCTCGATTGGGCTCGCGAGCCTAATCGAGCCTTAACGAGCTAGAGCCCGAACCCGAGCCCGAGCCTAAGTTACAGCCGAGCCTAAGTTATAGCCTTAACGATTGGGCTCGCGAGCCTAAGTTATAGCCGAGCTTTTGCGAGCTCGAGCCGAGCTTTTGAGCTCGTTTGAGATTCTCAAATCACCTCGAGCCGAGCCGAGCTCGAGCTTTGGATTTTGCTAACGAGCCGAGCTCGAGGTCAAGATTGTAGGCTCGAACCGAGCCGAGCTTCACAAAACCTTAACGAGCCCGAGCCGAGCCCAGTCAGGCTCGGGCTCGGCTCGGCTCGTTTACACCCCATTAAGGCTCGATTAGGCTCGCGAGCCCAATCGAGCTTTGTATCTAGGGCTCGGGCTCGGGCTCGGGCTCGGGCTCGTTAAGGCTCGCCTCGTTCGAGCTTTTTACCGAGTTGATCTCGAGCCGCTACGTGTCATTTACACCCCCCAGGCAAAAGTGGTTATGTGTAACCCTAATAAAAGTACGAGGGCTAAAAATGTACCATATCCGGTTTATTAAATATCTTCGTCTTCAATCCCCTTTTTAGGGTTTAGGGTTTCCGTCCATAACCACACACACATAACCGAAACCCTGCAACTCCCCAAACAAAAACCATGCCGGCGACTGAAATAACCGCCGACGCATTATCGGCGTCCGGCCGTTCATCGGAAAAGATGAGTCTTCCAACACTCCAATCTAAAATGAAATGCGATCCAGAAGGCTATGAAACAGAGCTAAACCTTGTGTACAACCAATTCAAGTCATCCGTACAACTGTTTCAACAACAGGCGGCGTTAAACTTCACGTCTGCCGTTAGTGGCGGCGTTGGAAGCGACCCTACCGTTGCCAAAGACCTAGGGGATCGTGCCATGTTTCTAGCTCATGTTACTCCGTTTTATCCTGTTCAGTTGTTGAATTATCCTAAAGAGCTTGTGGAGTTTTTGAGCTCGTCTGCTCGTGTGCTTCCGTCTTCGCTTCGTGTTACTGTTACACAGGCTCTTATTCTTCTTCTTAATCGAAAGGTACTGTTTAGTTTTGGAGCTTTTACATGATAATGAACTGAATGTATTGAATTCAGCTTTAAGTTCTGATCTAGCTACTCTATGTGTCAAATTTTATTACATTATTGAGGTTTTGGTTTAGAAAGTTTGAGGCGCACTGAGGCGTTAGGTCTAAAACTGAGGAGCTAAATTTAGGTTTCAATAATTAGTTACAACATACTGATGCACACAAACTTCCTGATTTTATGTCCGCTGAAGTGTGTCAAGTGCGCTTTCTGTACTTTCCTTGCCTTTTGTAGAGTGAAGTGCAAGTCTACGTGTCTTAGGTTGCCTTGCGCTTAGCTGTGCTTTTTTATTAACCACGATTGAGGTAGGTTTTGTATATTAAAAGCAATGTGATTTGACTTCAGAACGAAATTGAAATTGTCTTCTGGAAGAATTGGGTGTTTGGGTTTTAGCAACTTGAAAAAAGGCCCTGCATGCGATTTAATATATAAATAATATACGTGTACAATTTGGAAAAAAAAAAGCTATATGTATAACATTCTGATGCACAAAAACTTCTCAATTTTATGTGCGTTAAACTCTTAAGCGCCTTAAGACTCAAGTTCACCTTCTGTACACCCCTTGCCTTTTGTAGAGGGAAGTGCAAGTCTAAGCGTCTTTGGTTGCCTCGCGCTTAGGTGTGCTTTTTTAAACTACATATGAGGCAGGTTTTGTATTTTAATATACTATGTATATTCAAAACAATATGATTTGACATCACAGATTCACAGCGAAACTGAAACAATCTTCTGGATGAATCGGTTATATAGTTTTAGCAATTTTTTGGTTCTGCGGAGCTACACGCGCGTATAGTTTTACAATGTTTTGGTGTACAATTCTATCATTTACTAAGCATTTTGGTTTGACTTAGAAAGTTTGTTTTGATAGATTGTCGCTATCAAGGAAACTCTACCATTGTTCATGGAGCTTCAGGTTTTGAGTGACAAGCCTTTAAAAGTGTTGGCATTCTCGCATGTCATTCATAGTATCAGGCGCATGAATCAGAAACACAAGAATGAAACAGAGAATAGAGCACTTCAAAGTATATTGTTTTCAATGCTACAGGTGTGTAGGTTTTTCTTTTTTTAATTAAGTCTCATATTATACGATTATGTATGATCCGAATTGTATGCTTTTATGCTGCTTAGGAAGAGGATGAAAAGAAAGCAATGAGGTCACTTGTCACTATATGTGATCTTCATAGGAGGAAGGTTTGGTTTGATGATAGAACAGCCAATGCTATATGCCGGGCCTGTTTTCCATAAATCTTCAAGGTTTACTACAAGATTCATATTTTCAAAAAATATATTTAGTGCACCATATAATGTACTTATACACATATATTTGTTGTTTCATCAGGGTTATGATTGCTGCTCTATCTTTCTTCTTGATTATGAAAAAATTGAGCAAGAAAATGACAGTGATGAGTCGAGTGACGAAGAAGAACAAATCCAACCTCATATTGCTGTGAGTAAGGAGGCTATCTACAAGGTTAGTTGCTTACTTTGCGACATTTGTTGGTTCTAAATGTCTTGTATTTCCCTTTAAGGAACAGTTGATTAAGTAGAAATTTTTTATTGTTTCATAAAAAATAGGCGAAAAACACAGGAACGACTTCTAGTAAGAAGAAGAAGAAAGCGAAGTTGCAACGTGTAATTCGTAGCATGAAAAAACAGCAACGTTTATCTTCAGAGCGTGATAATAACATGAACTACTATTCACCTCTTACTTCTCTAACGGACCCTCAAGTATGTCTCGACACTAATTTTACATGAGCCATAACCTAGTTTTATTTATACTGAAAGATAAAGAAATCAAGCATCTTGCGTTATATGATCCATCTACAGGGTTTTGCTGAGAAGCTGTTCTCTAAACTTCAAACATGCAAAGAGCGTTTTGAGGTAGTTTTTTGCACATTTGTCTCATATTAAAGAAACTATAAAATTACTGGATAGCATGTCTAATATTCTGGGTTACGTATCTATTGTAGATAAAAATGATGATTGTAAAAGTAGTTGCTCGCACTGTTGGTCTTCATAGATTGATTTTGTTGAACTTTTATCCTTTTCTTCAGAAGTATGTTCAGGTATTGTATCCTCTGAATGCCTTCTACTTTCTACTTGTTACTTATCTTCACAAGCATTATGCTTTTTAATTGTTACCTGCATTGACAATTATCATTCTTGTTATCGATGTTTGCAGCCCCATCAAAGAGATGTGACAAACTTACTAGCTGCAGCTGTTCAAGCCTGTCATGATATGGTACGATTATAAACTATCAGTATTTCATTATGAACCATTTTAAGTGGAAGTTTTTGTTTAATTCCTTGTCTTTACTACATACCAAAATGACCAAGTTACATGGACCAGGTGCCACCTGATGCAGTTGAACCATTGTTCAAGCAAATAGTCAATCAATTCGTGCATGATCGCTCACGCACAGAGGTCTCTTCTGTTGGATATTTTTAATTTTAATATACTTCCTTTTAGTGATGTAAATGTTTTCAGCTAAATTCCAATGTTGTTTTCCCTTTGCAGTCAATTGCTGTTGGATTGAATGTTGTTCGGGAAATATGTTTGAGAATTCCTCTGTTAGTTCTCCATTGTATGTTCATGTGTCTACATGTGAACTTTGGTATATTAACAGATTTTCAGTCAAACAAAAAATATCACTTTTCAATTTTTTATGACCAGTTAATGACAGAAGACTTGCTGCAAGACCTTGTGCTATATAAGAAATCACATGAGAAAGCAGTTTCATCTGCAGCTCGTTCACTAATTTCATTGTTCAGAGAGGTGCAGTAGAATCATTCTCTCTCTCTCTCTCTCTATATATATATATATATATATATACACACACGCACGCACGCACGCACGCATGCACACGGTTTTGTGCAAGAATGACATGGCTGATGAAACTGATCTTTGTAGATTTGTCCTTCACTACTCGTAAAGAAAGACCGAGGACGGCCCATTGATCCAAAGGCAAAGCCAAAAGCATTCGGTGAGGTCACTATTCCCAGTGATGTTCCTGGGGCTGATTTACTTCAGGATGATGTCGGCGATGATGTCAGCAATTCTTCTGATATGGATGATCACTTTAATGACGATCTTGAAGAAAAGGATGCCGGTAGTGATGATGATGTCAGCACTCATGAAGGTGGCTCAGAACTAAACTCTGAAATTGAGGAGGATGATGATGATGGTGATACACTAATGGGAAGTGAAGAGGATGATATGTCTGAAGACGAGGGTGATGTTTCATGCAGTGACAATGATGATGATGATGATGATAATGATGATGTCAAAAGATTAGGTGAAACTAAAGGGCAAAAGCGGAAATTTGCTGATTTTGATGAACAACTTGATTCCGCCAGTCAAAGTCTTAGGGCTCTTAAAAGGTTAGCAGGGGCCAAATCGGAGAATAATGACAATTCAGATACAACAGATGGTATTCTTTCAAATGAGGATTTCCAAAGAATCAAAGAGCTAAAGGTAAGTTTCATTTTTACTCCACAAAATATTATTCTGCAATCATATGAAATTGAAATGGATATTTTTGTGTTTTCCATGCTAAAAATAGTTTTACAATATCTAATTTGTGAATATAGGCAAAGAAGGAAGCGAAACTTGCATTGGCTCAGCATGGATTGTTGAAAAAAGGTTCAGATCCAAGATCAGAGCACTTTAAGATCCCGAGTTCTGATCAACTCAGTTTGAAAAGAGTAGATGGATATTCACTTGAAGTAAGTTTCTTAATTACAGCAGTTCCATTTTTCTAATAGTTAAAAGAATTTTTAGACTTTAGTAATTGTTGAAGAGTATCTTCCTATGCTATTTGCACATGAGAGTAATTAAAAATACTTCCAATAAAATTGAAGACACCTAGCTATTGTACATAATTTACTTGCTAAAACCTATGATGCACGGGGACGGCATATTATGTGCAGTACCCGTTTCAGAAACGCTTTGGGGACGGAAACGCGTTGGAAACGGCATGGAAACGTTTCCTGACCGTTTCCGGTTTTTGGGGACGATTCCGGCGATTAGCGACACTGTGACAGTCCAGCGGATCTACAGATTATGTCGTATAAAGTAGTTAACGTTACAAGAGAAAGATATAGTTACTATATTTGAAGATTTTCCGGCGTTAGCGACAGTCCGGCGAAGTTCTTTGTTGACCGGTGAGATGCAGATACAACGGAGAAGAAGAAAACTGATGATTATTAATGATAGTGACTGTTGACTTGACTATAATTTTTAGGCCCATCTCATTTTATTTACCCGTATTATGAGTTTTTGCTTTAGGCCCACTTTAAAACCCAATTACTTTATTATTTTTTCTTGATTACTACGCACCCCTGCTAGTCTACTGTTGCCTAGTTAGGCTACTTTGTTATTATTTTCGTTCGTTTGTAATGTGAGTAACTTGTTAGTTTTATCTATTTATTTTTCATTATAGTCATTTATTTAATAATAGTAAGTTAGTAATATATGAAGTTTGCTTTCTCGATTGATTTTACATAGTTGGATTATTTGTTAGTTAATATATATTTTTAATTTTAATTTAGGATTTGATATACTAGTTGTTGGTAATAAAAAATAAGGGGAAATGGAATTTAATAATCCCAACTTTGGGGGGTTGGAAGACAGCAGTCCCAACTTGAAAATTGTAACACAGCAGTCCCAACTTGTCAACATTTTTATTTTAATGGTCCCAGACTTAACTCAGTTAAAAAACTCTGTTAAGTGCCACGTGGGCATCCCACGTGGCAAGCCTATGTGTCAAAAAAGTTGTATCTGTCAAAAAAAGAGGTGGGGCCCACATGTTTTAATCAAATATAATTATTTTTCAATTAAAAAAAATGAGGTGGGGCCCACATGTTTGTTGTCTTCCTCACCTAAACTCACCACCACCACCACCAACCACCAACCACCACCAACCACCACCAACCACCACCAACCACCACCAACACCAACACCAACACCAACACCTTCCCCTGTCTACCTCCCTTCTCCTCCTCTGTCTACATCATCTGAAGAACAAGAATACGAAAACCCCAATTCACAAACCCTAATTCTAACCTGCCACCACAGTCATCTTAACCACCACCTTCAAATCGAACCCAATCACAAACCTCTGTACCAATGATAACCTTTATCTATTTAATAGTATATATACACAATACATAACATGCTTCACAAGAATCTGCACTAATCGATATGAGAGAAAGAGAAAGGAGAGAGAGAGAGAGAGATAAGAGAGAGTGACGTAAAGAGAGAGAGAGACCACCGGTACCGGCCACCTTTCCGGTCGTCTTCTCCGGCCTGTCACCTCCTCCGATGACCAAACACCCCTCCGACAAGAACAAACACAACCTGACACCCATATCCGACCAACCATCCCTTCGGTACCAGTCATCACCATCTCCGACTAAGTTGTGGGCTTTTGCTGGTTCGATTGTGGGCTTTTGCTGGTTCAGATCTGGTATAGATTGAGGAGGACGAGGGCTTCGATTTGTGTAGGTGGGGTTTTGTGGTGGTTGCAGATGGCGGCGGTGGAGGTGGTTGCAGATGGCGGCGGCGGTGGTGGTTGTTGGTGGTGGTGGTTGGCGGTGGTTACTAGGTGGAGAAGAGAGAGCTGCTTAATAGTGTGTGTATGTGTGTGAAGAATAAATTCTTTCTTATTATTATTATTTATAATTAGTATATTTTTTTTAAAAAAACATTATAAATATATGACGTGTACATGGCCCCACCCTTTTTTTTTTGACAGACCAGCACTTTTTGACACATAGGCTTGCCACGTGGGATGCCCACGTGGCACTTAACAGAGATTTTTAACTGGGTTAAGTCTGGGACCATTAAAATAAAAATGTTGACAAGTTGGGACTGTTGTGTTACAATTTTCAAGTTAGGACTGCTGCCTTCCAACCCCCCAAAGTTGGGATTATTAAATTCCATTTCCCCAAAAAATAATAATTGGTGTACACTAATAGACTAGGAATCTAAAGCGGTAATACATATCTATTTTGGAATTTGTTTAATATATTTTTATTTTTTATTTTTTTATTGCCGTACCTTTGCCGTACCCGTATCTTGAAATTTTGAGTTTTGCCGTTTCCCGTACCCGTATCGTCCCCGTACCCCGATCCCGTACCCGTCCCCGTGCTACATAGGGTCAAAAGGCAGAAGTACTTTTTGCTAAAAGATTCAAACTCTTTTTTTGCGACTAATTAGTCTTAAATATGATTTACAAGAAATATATTGTTTTAATAATACTTTAATTATAAGAGTATAACCCAAATTGACCCATTTCTTATGTAAATGGGTCAAAATTGCCCCCTCTATATGAAGACACCTGGCTAGTGTATATAAATGCTTGTTTCCCAGCATACTCTTGTTTGTTTAGCGGTGGCAAAAATTGACGGGTTGGGTAGTTGGGCAGAATGGGTATTCTTTGGGTTAGGTTCTCACTTGAAAGACTGAATACATTTTTGCTGAAACTTTGAAATATTTGTTGTTGGATATGGTCACAGGAAAATAATATTGTTCTAAATATGATTGCAAAGAAGTATATTACGCATTAAAAATAAACGCTGATGACTTTCCATTTGACCTGTTTTTTTTCTATTTTCACCCATTTGACCAGTGTACTTCTCTAATGATTTTTAGGCTAATATAAGACAAAAGATGACCAAGGAAGAAAGGAAGGCCTTAATGAAAGCAGGAAGAGAAGAGACAGGGAAGTATCAATCAAAGGCTGCTGTCAAGCAGAAAAAGGTATATTTTTCATCTTGTTATTTGTTTCTTTTCCCTGGTTCATTGGTTTCCTTAGGTGTGTTTTTTACAACTTTTATAACTTCTACCCCTTATGATCAATCACTCAACTATTGGAATCTTTTTCTTGATGCACCTGTAAGGTCTATATTGTTGGGTTCAAACTAAACCCAAATCTATCGTCGGACAAAGAAGTAAATGTCTGTATGCCTGCATATATGCCTATGAATGTATTGTCAATTGGTTTTAGAGTGGAACCCCATGTGGGCTGCAATGGTAGGCAAGTAATTGGTCTTACACAATGCATGTAACATGTTACGACTTTGTGTGGGTATTAAAGTATGGTCCATAAGTTTATTGAAGGTTATTTGTAGCTGTATTGTACTGATTTATGTTGAATAACAATTGATAGACTGGTGGGTTAAGCAACCGGCAAAAGGAGCATAAGAAGGCTATGCCTTTGGTTGCCAAGAGATCAAAGATTGCGAGAGTCAAACGTGAGAAAAAGATGAAGCAAAGGGGTGCTGACAAACAGTTCAGAGGCCGTAAAGCCTGGAAATGATCTACAATTTTGCTCTCGAGTTTTATTTGTTTTTTTTATACATTTGAGTATTTTTGTTGCCAAAAGGGAGAACTGTTTATTGTGTTTTTTAATGGACGCAACATATATTACTAAGTTGTTTTGATGTCTTTTTTATATAACTTTAATACATAAACCAAAACCTACTTCTGATGTTGGCTCCCTACGACATCATACACATGAAGCCATTGATGTTACCACTGTACTAGTGTACCTCACCTACGCCATGTTGGCTCTGTCGGTTTGGTTGAATGATTCACCATTGATGTTACTTTATCGATAAGATACTGTGTATCTATGGACCCATTAAACACAAGGAGTTGGGGGTATTAAAGTGCGGTCCATAAACGGTCATTGCTACAGTTAGCATCCGACAATTTTATCTGTGTTTGTGATACATCTACGTTACGTAGAGGGAAAAACAATGGTGGGGCAGTTCCCTTGTTCCAACCCTGCCTTGCCTTGCCTGGTGTGTAATTTGCTATTGAACGTGTTTGATGAAAAGCAGAGGCGATACTGCAATGTAACCTCGGTAACATTAAATATCTCAAACATAATCTCTCAAGTGTATTCACTACTCTGGTTGAGGTCAACGGTCAACAAAAAATAATGCTCCCTCTGGGGTGTTTAATTTGGTAGGTTAGATTCGAGATACCATTTTAGAATATACCCTAATGAGTTCATTAAAACATATGATACTAGTTCCAGACAGCAGAGTAAACCTTGGCTCCAAAACCATATCTAGCCTCAAGAGTCAAATAAAAAGATACATAGTTAGGTAACACCTTATAACACACATACAATCGATCAAACTATCAAAGCATAGTTAAAATAAATACACACACAAACTCGTAAGTCAAGAATCTAATGTAAAATATGGGGTTTAAGATATCAGTTCATTTGGAAAATGAATTAAACCGTGAAGATATATTTTCATATTAGAAAGTTTTCTAGCCAGGATATTTGTAAAAGAGAAGAATTTGAAATAAAAGGTTGTACCAAAGTTTAAAGGTTAAAACTAGATTTTAAAATGTTGATTCAGCTCAAAAAATGTGAAAGCACAAGGAAATGACCTTGTGCATATTGTTGTGGATATACCAAATGAGTTTTCTTTTAAATAAGATCTTAAAAACCAAAAGCTGAACATAGTGAAGAAGCTCATTGGACAACATTCGCAGCTCTCTCCCGGACTTTGATTTGGGCGGGTTTATGGATAAGGACACCGCCCCCAAAAAAACCTCAAAAGATTTTGGCGAGTGCTTTTACCGGTAAAACCCTTCAGACAATGGGAGAAAAGTTTGCCATGTCCCCGCGCCAGAAAGCCGTGTTTGAATGCCTTAAAGGAGCGCATGCCCAAGATTTCTTGACTGTCCTTCCCATTGATGGGCTTGGGCAACACATGTCGGCTGTTGAATACTGGGCTATCCTTAAGTATAGACTTATGATTCCCATGTTCCCAGTTGATGAGCCGTGTCGAGTTTGCAAAAAGGCTTGTTTAGATAAATTTGGGGAGCATGCCCTTCACTGTAAGGAGCTGCCAGGATTTAAATACAGACATGACCTGGTCAGGGATGTCTTATGGGACGTCTTACGAAGAGCAGGGATTTCAGCTAGGAAAGAGGCCCCGGTTAATTTTTTGACGGATCCACTTGAGGGCGGTCCACCCTAAGACCAGCGGATGTCCTTGTGTTTGGGTGGGCGCAGGGCAAGCACGCGTGCGTTGATCTCACAGGGGTGTCTCCTTTGGTGGGACTTCGGGATTCGGGGTTTGTGGCAGGGCAGGCAGTCTTAAAAGCTGAATCCAAGAAAGTTGACAAACATGAAGCTGCTTGTCTTGAAAACCAACACGTCTTTGTGCCCTTCGCTTTTGACACATTTGGGGGCCTTGCTCCCGACGCAATCCAGTTTTTAGATCAAGTGCAAAAGGTGGTGCAGAGTAACTCTCCTGCGGCTAAGGACACAAGCTTTATATTTAATAGAGTAGGCTTTACTATCCAAAAAGGGGTTGCGGCGCAGCTTGTTGCCCGTCTACCCGCGCCTAACTTGTAATTCTTGTTGGTATCGTTTTAATTACAAACTTGGTCAATCCAATTGAGCTATAATTTTTTTAAGTTCGATTTGATCCGAAATTCGAATTCACATTATACATATATATTTTTTAAATATTTATATATACACTAATACATGCACATACACATTGAAAAACTTCTAAATTGGACCTTGCTTTAGAAGTCAATTGTTCATACTACTTTTACCATAAACCCTATTACATGTATTTACCTTATACATCACAAAACTCAAAAGGTCTAGTCCATACTACTTTTACCATTCTTGTATTTTAGTTATTGTTGTTTACCAATTTTGTATATATATTAGTATTTATATGTAATAAATAATGAGTTGGTAGTAGTTTCAAAATTAAAAGACATACAATTTACTATTTGAGGTAAAATTTGAATTAAATCAAATGAACTCGATCGAATTCAAGTTTCAAAAACTTTTTTTTAGAATTTTTTTTTTCATAGAATTTTCATTAATAAAAGGACAATTTGAAAATTCGGGTAAAAAAATTTGAAAAATTTGATTCGATTAATTCGAAAATTCATTATTCAATTCGTTGAACACTCCTATCAAGAATACCATTAGCCTGGGTGTTCTCATTTCAGTTCAGTAAGATTTTTATAAACGTTAGCGTCAGCTGCTAACCATGTTATTAGGTCTTAGACTACTCCCATTGGTGTATTTTTTTGTGTTGCTTGGTCATGAGAAAAAAGAAAAAAAATTTATTGTAAAGTCACATTTTTGTTATGGGAGCAACCAAACTAAACACCCCCCCCCCCCCCCCAACCACCATCACCAGCTTAATTATGCAAATAAAATTTGTGATATTCAAATTAAAAAAAAACTAAATACACGGTATTTCTTAACTTTTTATTGTGAACATCCCCATATAAATTTTATTAAAAACCGAGTTCGTTAAAATAATATTTATTTTTTAGGTTTAGTTGGGTTGTGAATATATGTTAAATTTTGAGTAGGGTTGGGTTGTGTAGGTGGAAGAGAAAAATTATTTTTTTATATTGAAATGTTGGGTTGAGTTTGGTTGTGAATGTGGATAGTCTTAGGAAAGGCGGGACACTTCACGAAATGCTCACGGGTAGGCTACTACCCCCATGGCAACACCGCCACCAGTGAGATGGGTAGTGATCTCAAGAAGCAATCACAGGTTTTAGATAACGGACGTGCTCACAGGTGGTGTTGCCGATGAGAGAGGTTCACGGGTGATTATCTAGGTGACAAGCTACGATTAGTACGGTGAAGGTGCTCCAGGATGCTTCACTGGTGAGACGCCCCTCCCTCCCTTAAAAATGAAACCGATGGGTGAGCATCTGTGGTGGGTCCTTGTTTTGGGTCGGATCCAATATACCATGAACATTGGAAGAGAATTTTTTTATATATAGTTAGTTTAGCAAGCAAAGCATGTGGGTTCGATGGTGTGTGTTTTTACATGTCTTTATTTGTGGCGGTGGGGTCTTGGGTCTTGTGCCTTCTAATAATACAATTCTCCACTCAAGCCTCTCGACGTGTCCAGTTTCTATCTCGGTACCGAAGATTCATAATGGTAACAGTCCTATTTAAGATTCTTTGTCGGTAATGATTATGTGTATCATTTTATGTAATTTGTTATGGGGTCACTGAGAATGATTACAGTTGTAAAAAATTACGCAAATCCCCTCATGGTGGAGTGACACCCTCTTTCATTTTCTTATGGGAGGTGGGGAGTTCGAGTCTTGCCGACACCAAAATGCTGCTGGTGGGCCGGGTTTTACCGCAGTGGGTCTTCGGGCGGCGGGTTTTTCCTGAGAACTGGTGTCAAATTATTGGTAGACCCGGGTTACTCTCGAAGTACTCCTTTGTCCACTGGGTACTTCGTGAGTAATCCAGATTGATTTGTTGGCTGTTTAAAAAAGTTGCAAAAAATTATACACACATTTCTTGTAACCGATTTTCACGTGACAATGCTATCGAATATAAGTGTGATATGGTTTTTTTTATTGAATTATAAATTATTTAATGAAAAGTTATGGTTTAGTAACAAAATATGTTTTAATTGAATAATTGAAATGACATTGTAATAACAAATATAAGTATACATTGACTAAAGAAGACTAATCAAGTAATTACATCAAAGACGACATTACTTAAATCATTAACAAAAGTCTCAACGTCAAGACCAGATTTGATATCTATAGGGCTAAAATACAATAATAAGTAGAAATAAACATATCAAAATTGATTGCATTATTCTTGCTTCCTTATCCTCCAATTTTGCCACCCTTAGTTTTGAATTGATCGGTACCTTATGCTTGCATCATGTCAATCTTAAGCATCTATTATTACATCACTATCATCATTAAGTACTCTACTTGATGTTTTTTGATATCATGTAGGGTTATGGTGTAACGAGCTAAAGCGATGTAGTAACATGAACCCCTAATGTAAATCATCATTTTTTTGAGTGGCAACAATGTTATTAATAAAAACCCACTTGTAAGAAACAAGATAGGGAGAGACAATAATACAAACCGGCCCAAAAAGACTAACCCATAAAATCAAGTATAAGACTAGAAATGAGAAACACTCGAAACAAAACAAAATCAAACTCTTAAATTAAACAAAACAAGTTAATAGAACTTAGTAGAGTTTGGGTTCTACTCATTTTTACACAACTAATTTCTTCACTATGTTGTTAAAGTATGTAGAAATTAAATTTTGTAAACATTTAAAATACAAAACAAGCCTTTCCGATACGGCAGAAATGTCACATGGAAATGGATTTCATTAAATAGCCGGTTGTTTTGATGTGTGTGTGTGAATGAAGAGCATGTGCCCGGTGACACTCATTGGGACTACAAAACTTGACTCAACTTATCCCCTATACCAAAAATTAAATACACACTTTTTATTATGTATTATGTATATATATTAATATCCAAAAGCTATATCTTTTTTATTACAGCAACGTGAAGCTGGGCAACATACAAGAAAAAACATAGACAAAGGATACAAAGTAATGCCAAACATACAAAAAACAGGGGACCTCCAAACTTAGCTTAGATCATCTAAAACCAACCGAACATGGAACGTGGAACCACACCGATTTGACCAAACAACAAAGTTAGCTATGGCCTTGTGATTTATCAATGGGAACAACCAATATTTGATGTCGTCATATATCCTTTGAGTGACATGATTTAACTTTGTTGAACGCCAACGCATTAGGCGATTTCAACACGTACCAAAATGTGATATACAAAAGAGCTTTAGAAACTATTTCATGGCTTTGAAAGTTTATTATCATCATAAAGTATATATGTACACGTTTTCATAAAAGTGATACCATATAACTTAATGAAATATCAATCTAAAAGGGATATCATGATTAACAAATAATAACTATTTTATAGCTAGTTATAACCGTTAAATATATTGTAAAACTCGCTAAAGCTAAATATATTTTATGGTATCATAACTAAGTATTTTAAATAAAATAAATTTAGTAAAAGTTATGTTGTGGTAGGATAGCAGTTAGTTTTTTCTAGTTTAGTATTTATTGATATTGGTATAATGAATGTCATACATGACTTCTTTATTTAGTAAGCCATGTTACCTGTCTCATCTTGTGGGGTACACGTGAACTTAATTGATTAGAAATGAAACATTAATGATATAAAATTACAAAATAAAAATACACTACCTATAAATAACACAAGATTTGGATGGATTTATTGGTTAAGTAAGTTTTGTTAAAATGATGTAACTTCTCTTCTTTGGTGATACAACTTAACCAAACTCATGGGTATTTCTTTATGAAAGAATTCAATGCTATTTCTTGCTCATTAAATGGATGTACCTTTGTGCTTCTAACTTGTACTAACTTGGTAAAATCATTTGTTTTTCATGTATTTGTCGTCGGTTGAATTAGGTCTACCAATACCATGGGTTCTTTTAAGACTGAATTAAATGTCTTTTTTCTTAGTGCATTATATAGTTGTACTTAGTGCTTCTAGTGTTGTACTACCCTAGGTAAATTCTTCTCTTGTCAATTCACTGGCCATACTTTTAGGTCTACCAAAATGATGGGTTCTTTATGAAGAAATTTAATGCATCTTTCATGCATTGGATGGTTGTTCATTTGTGCTTTTGAATGGTGTATTACTCTTTATTTATATGGTTAAATGTATATGAGTCGGTGGTTTGTTTTTTTCATTTCAATTATTGATTACCTTTTGTACCATACTATCCAATTATCATGTGAGAAACAGGGAATAATTTGATGTTTTTATGTGGTTTATCTTATTGTTATAAGGTCCCATCCTGTTTTTTTAATAACTACCATTATCTATGGTCAAATGTTATGTAGAAAATTGTTTTTTTTTTTATTATATAGCCAAATATATGCATGTTCAAACGCTAGTAAAGTAACAATACCTATCATATACATTTAGAGAATAATACTACCACAACAAGAAGAATAATATTACCACAATTATGATCGATAAAATTTAACAAGCAATAGCAAATTTAGCTCTTGATTCATCTGTTTCAATTAGGGTTCATAATTGAACATTTGAACTCCTAAGTGGCAGTTTGTTACATGGAAACAGTGACAGGCTAACTAGAGGTGCAAAATTTGTTTGCTTATATAAGTAACTTTCATATAAAATTATAAACACAACAATACTTTTTTGTTAACTTAGAAACACATCGAAAGGACCCGTGGGGCTTAAGACTAGCACCGAGAGCCTCTTGTGCAACGAAGTACACCTGCATTAGCCGTGACAAGGCCCACAATGGAAGATGGTCTTGCACTTAAGCTTGATGCTCGTGCATAACTTTTGGATGCCCCTGCACCCGATGGTGTGAAATAGGCACCATTTAACATGAGGTCGCCTTCTGAACGCCAATTCCAGTTTTTCCATTCGTTTTCTGGTGTCTCCTCTCGTTTTGTAACCTAAAAGTATTAAAAAAGTATACGCATAAATAAATAAAATGACTAAAATACTCTTAGTATGTTTTTGTATACTTACTTCTTTGTTATCATAACTATTGGGAGCCAGGAATCTATTCCCTTGGCTATTGATGGTTGGTGAAGCACTTCCTCCAATTGCATACATCTCCCAATGAGTATAGTCATTGTTTCACCACATGGAAATAACCATGCCTACATCTATAATTATACAAAATAAATTTTGTATATCAATAGTTGAACACAAGATATATAAATATAAATATAAATATAGTTTAGTAGAACATACCTTGGCATCCTTTGTACAAGGCCTTCACCAAAATGGTTAAATGCAATTGTTACTTGCATATTCTTGTCTTGAAGTAAAGTATCACTATGCCCCAATAACATGACCTTGTCATGATGTGTCATGTAATTATTGGATATGGTTATGGCTGTGGATCCATGTATGGCATCAATCAAACCATCATGACAATTAGCCAATGAGCAATGATCCACCCATACATGACTCCCACCAAAGATCGAGATCCCATCACCATCCGATATTGTGCGGAACCCATAATGGTCCGGTGAGTCCCGAACATCGGTGTTGCCCCCTTGTTTACAATCATGTATGTTGACACCATGTATGATGATGTTTGTCACATATTGTATGGTGATGCATGGTCCACCGGCTATGTGGACATTGGCACCACGGCCATCAATCGTCTTGAATGAGTTCATTAGGAGTTCTTCTTTTAGTTTAATGGTCATGTCATGTGCGAATATGATCCATAATGGTTCGTTTTGGATCACACCGTATCTTAAAGTTCCTGGTTTAGGGTTAACTGGATCATCGTTTTTGGAGTCGGTCACAACATATATTTTACCATCACGTCCACCAATGGCGTGTTTTCCAAACCCGATTGCGCAATCGGCTAGCCGTTGGCGGTTCTTTTCCCAACTTTTGTCACATCGCCAGCAGTCGTCGATTGGATTTCCGGTCCCACATGATAGAGATCCCAAGTTCCTTCTAGATTCATTTATACTCCTGCATTGCCACATAGATATTACTCTTATAACTTAGATTTTCTTTAGAACAAATTAAAAGAAAAAACATTATCTTTTTTTTATATATAAAAAATAACAATAAAAAAAGGCGGAATGTTAAAAGGTGGTTATCTTAGTGTACCTGTGGACATGTTCTACTACAAGATCAGGATTTTGTACATGTGAAGATGTAGTGGAGATAGGGGCAAGAAGAGCAAGAATAATAAGAAGAAACATTGGCAACTTCATGTTTTTCTTCCCTCTTGAGATTTACAAAGAGAGAAGAAAAGAATGTGTGTCAAATGTGAGTAGTGAATGGGATTATTAATACTAGATTTTGAGAGTACATACAAGGCCACATGGTACTTCACTCATGCAATCATAGCTCATTCAACATATTAGTTTTTTTTAAAATAAATAAATCTCAAGAAATATAGAAAATTACTTTATAAGTATATGCCTTGTAGCCTCATAGGTTAAAAGTTGCATTTTTCCTATTTGTTTTAGTTGTGACACACTTATGTTGCATCTTTAATTATTGATTTGTATATTAAAGATAATAAAGTTTAAAACAAGCTTTTCATGAACACAAGAGCTAAGAATTCATGTTAAGATTTTGGTAAAAGGTTTTAGCTTTAGAGCTTAAATACGTCATCTCACTGCACGTTATGTGTCGTATTTTGTCATTCATGCATTACAGGTTTATAGATTACAATAAAGTACGTACATAGAAATATGTTATTTAGTTTAGTATAAATTTACATAATATGTGAGGGAGGGATTGAAAGTGACTAGTTTTTGGTGAACACAAGTCATGCAATATATGCAATGCTAATCGTCAACAATGGATTCAGGTATTGAAACTTGTTGTTATGAATGATCTTTTACTATAATCATATATACTAAAAATTCTAACCCAACGTTTTATCCTCCTTTTCTTTCCTCACGCATAAAAAATTTGACAATGCTTGATTTCAAAGTTAAGTGACGTAATTATGATGAAAAGTTACTGGTGCATAATTAGAACACTTTTGAAAGTTGCTTACTATCTTGTGAAGTTTTCCCTTGAAAGTCATGTTTTGGGCTATTCTTCGTTTCCGATCTACTTTATGTTGATTTTGACAAGAATATTTTCGCACGGTTGAAACCTATGTATTATCAAAAGTTATCTAAAGTATGACATATTTTTCCTTGGTTATTTGTACCATCATGATTTGCTTAAATTGCAACGTATTTTTCGTGGTTGTGTTTCAATATTCAAAGGTTTACCATAACGAATCAAAACGATACCAGCTGATCATCGCTGCATCGTGTGAAAAAAATCAATTCCCACCATGAAGCGCTGGCTTACCACGAACCTAATTCTAATAAAAACAATGATGATATGGGAATATCAGTTATATTTAAATTTATATTCTAGTTTATGATAATTTTCAACAAAGTGAAATACAATTTACGTTCATGGGTGTTTACCTATATAACTTTGATGACAATACGTTTAATCTATGGAAATGTATTTCTTTTTTATTTTATTCCTTAATTTATTTACAGTAGGTTGGCAGGTAAACGGCTAACAAGTTGCGCGGCAATCCTCTTCTGAATGACAAAACATACTCTACTGAAAACAAACCCCTGGTCCCTGAAGTTAAGAAATTGTTGTGTACGACCCACTACACTTTGTCTAGGAGCCTAATAGCTTCTGATGCCAAAGAGCCAAAAGTATCGAAGGCAAAAGGGACGAAAGCACGCAAGCTTTATCAGGCTTCTCAATTTTCTACGATTCCATCTTCAGCATCACCTAACCCACCACAAACCAGCTATCTCTAAGGCCAACGAGGGGGATACACCGTGAGAGCTACGCAAGCATGTTTCCCAACCGCCCAACTGAACACAGGAATATCAACATCCGCTTGGCGCAAAGTAGACCTCCCATGTTTAGTATGAAAGCGAACGCCTTTATGTTGTGTTGCACGGTTAATATATGATGTCGTGTTTATTATGAAAGTGAACTGCATAATATCCTTATATATGGGATGGATAAAATGAAAATCCTCTTGAGTTGAGAAAACCTTGGAAACCCATGTAAAAAAACAATTTTTTTCTTGAAAAAAATACGCAATGTAAAATACATGTTTTTAAGCATTTTGGGCCAAAAAAATGCTGATGAGATATTTAAAAAAAATAAAGTTGAATATGCATGTATGTTTAATTTTTCTCTAATAACATGTATTCATGAACCTTTTAAGTAAAGTTGAATTTGCATGTATGTTTGTAATTTTTTTTTCTGTGTGTTTTTGAGTCGGGGGGTCTTTTTGGAAGCAGCCTCTCTATCTGTAAGGATAGTGGTAAGGTTTGTCTACATCTCACCCTCCTCATACCCTACTCTTAGCTTTGCTAATTGTGGGATTTACTGGCAGGGCCGGCTCAACGTTTTCGGTGGCCTAAAGCGAACAAAAATATTGGGGCCTTTTTGAACGCATCTCGTTTTTTTTTTTTTACCATTTTTTGCGCGACCCGATTCATACTTTCGGTTTCAACTTGACATTGTTATAATGTTTACCATTTACACCTAATCAATTAACAAACAAAAGTATCAAATAATCACTTTGTTACCTAATTCCTAAGGCCTAACAGATCCAGCCAAACATATTGTATCAACGACAACTCAACAAAAAATTTAAAAAGTATCAACAATGCATCAAATAAAAAACAACAAACCAAGAATTACTAACCGAGGAAAAATCCAGCCGAACAGATCCAACAACCAAGAACTGAAGTCTGAAAATGTAAGCAGATTAGAATCCTCTGTTTTCGATGTCGATTAGAACCTTTAAACAGATTGTAGTTGTAAGCAAATTGTAAGTGAAGAAACTGTAAGAAACTATAAGATGTGAGATGTGGATTAGAACCTTAAACAGTAGGTAAGCAATGTCAATTAGAACCCTCCGTTCCTCTGTTTTTCGCCTTTCCCAAAAAAATGGCCATTAATGTCGGTTGTCGATTGACTTTCCTCCATTGAATGTCGATCTCTGCCCTGTCAATTGAATTTTCTACAGTGAGGCCTGGATGATAATACTCTAAACTAATAGTAGCTTGGGCCTTACATGTAAATAATGGGGGCCTTATTGTTAGGAGGCCCCAAGCCCTAGCTTGGGGTCCATATACTATTCAGCCGACCCTGTTTACTAGGTAAGGTTGTTGTTGTTGTTGTGTTTAATTTTTTTTTCTCTCAACACTCTTTTATAAATTATGTGATTTTTATAATAGGAAAAATTACAAAAATCTTCTTTTATGTTTACCTCTTTTTTTAGTGGTTGTCCTTTAACTTCAAAATTAATGAAAATCGTCCTTTATGTTTTTTAAAATCTTGCGGCTTTTGTCCTTTAGGCTTAACGTGGTTAGTTTTTCTTGTTAAGTTATGTCATGTGAAGGTCACGTTTGGACATAATTGACATTTCACCTTCTATCTTTATTTCCCCCTTATTAAAACCTAAAAACACTGATATCCCACTATAACCCTCCACCATATTCTCTCCAAGCACTTACAACTTGCCACCATCCATCACTGCCACCACCTCCACCACCAAACCACAACACCACCTTTACCACCAACCTGCCACCACCACAACCTGACACAAACAACACCCCACAGTGGCACCAACCACCACCACAACATGCCACGAACAACCCCCCATAGTGCCACCAACCACCATCTGCCGTCATGAAATCCCACAAATCCAACAATCACAAAACCCTCCCAAATCTGACACCCCCACCATAATTAACAAACCCTAAATCTTAATTCTCCAATAAACCCTAACCCCCAATTCAATTAAGAGTTTTCCACGAAAAATCTAGCGGTGGAGGGATAGTGGTGATGTGTCTGTCTTGAGGTTGAAAATGACGAGTTCCAATCAAAACACCAAAATCTAACCTCCTTCATGAGAAACAAGAGGAACTAGTTTAAACTTTGTGAATCTAAGTGGACTGGATGTAATTCCAATATGTGTGTCCTTAGGCTTGTGGATCTGATTAACAGGAACATCAATGTGTTGGGTTTAGCCATAGAGGTGGGGTTATTGCATTGATCTAGGGTTTGTTTGAATCTTGTGTCAGTGATGGTTTAGCCATAGGGGTAGGGTCTTTGAAATGGGTGTGTTATTGCATTGATCTTGGGTTTGTTTGAATCTTGTTGTGTGGGTGTTGATAGATTTGTAGATTGTACATAGGGGTTGATGATGTGAGATTTTTGTGATATATGGGAGAGATTTGAGAAGATTTAGACCACCAGTGGTGTGGTGTGGTGTAGTGGTAGGTTGGTGGTGGTTGTGCGGGGTTGTGGTAGTGGCAGGTGACGGTGGTGGTGGTTGCAAACGGTGGAGGTGATGACAGGTTGTGGTGGCGGTGGAGGTAACAAAAGAGGGGATACACACACATATATAAACTAATTTTTAATTCTTTTTGTTTTATGTTTTAAAATATTTTTTGATTAATGAGTAAAAAAGAACCCTCACGAAGGGTCTACAAGGGCATATTTAACCCTGAAAAATGACTGGGTTAGTGATAAAGGACAAAAGCTGTAAGATTTTAGAACATAAAGACAATTTTCATTAATTTTGAAGTTAACGGATAATCACTGAAAAAATAAGTAAACATAAAGGACGATTTCTGTAATTTTTTCCTTAATAACAACAACAACAATAACAAGTATTCGTCAACTTTAAGTATCGGCGATACCATACTATCGTAGTAACAATTTGATTAGATTAATGTAGTACTAATTAGAGATTAGCAGCCTAGCTACAAGCCACAAAGACAAAACGACCAACGTCTAATCATAATCATAGATAGCGATGGGCAAAGAGACAAGTAATAAATAGTGTGTTTCGTACACAAGAGTATTGGGCACCGACACTCTTTTTTTCCCTTTCACTGTCGGCATTTTGTATTTCACGTTAAAATCTTCAAAAGGCATTTGTTTTTGTTTGTAAAGTAAATTCTATCAACATCTAGGTAGTTAATTATATTTTTTTGTAAATAAATTAAGTACGGCTTATTTCAAAATCACAGCAAAAATTTATATTTGATGATAAAAAAAAGACAAGTATGATGTCATTATAATCATATATTTAAATTAAAAGTATACAAATACATATTTTGTATTAAATGCTTTAACAATAGTTAAACCGCGTTTTAGAATTGTAATATATTTCTTAAGAGCCAGTTCGGTATTAGGTTACATGTTAGAAATAAAACTGTAAGGTAATGGGTCGTTAACTTGTTATGGTTAAAGTTGTACATGACGGATGCTCAACCCTAGGTACGTACGTACATGTCAAAATTTGGGGTTTGATCGTTACTACAATGTAAGGGCTATAAATATTCATATCTATAGTTATATGATCGTAACACATGATCAAGTCAAATATACATACAAAGATATCCAGTTTCTACATATGAACATATACGATCTCATTGGCCAACGGAGCCATGTAAATTTCTAATGTTCTTGTGACGCATTCTCTTTCTTTTATTGCCATTTCTCCTAAGACTAATCTTTCCATCAACATAAATAGTTGTTCTCTGGAAAGATACTAAGGACTAAGGAGATCTACATCATAACAAAGACAACGTTAATTTTTTAATAAACGAAAACACTAAACATGATTGAAGTTTCGATATTGGTGGTAAGCTCCCAAGTTCGATTCTGATCCCAAGGGGGTTTTCTCTGCATCTAGTTTCCTCCTGAACGTGGTTCGAGCGCTAGTGATTGAAAATCAATACATAGTTTTTCAGATAAAAATGATTGGGTTTTTAACTTTTAACTGCTTCTGGTGTTTAATGAACGAGCATTAAATTAAGTTACTATTTTAAAGTTATGTTTACTAGTAATAAAGTGTTCGCATTTATGATTTAACCAAATGTTCAAGGGATATGAATGCAAGAGTAACTCAACCACAAATGTTCAAATTATTGTTGTGATGATGAGATCCCATCCACAACCGCAGAAAGCCCATTGTGTGAATCGGGATAATGCAAGTGTACAACTATGGTTGCAGAAGGTACAACATTGTATAGCCATCAATCTAGTCGGGCAGAAAGGCACATGGAGACCGTAAGATCCGTACTTATATTGGACTTTTTAGTAGGGGGCACGTGACCCCATGTGGGTTGTGAAATTATATTGGGCTTAAACCTGGCCCACATTCTTCCACTCACTACAGTTAAAGTTTGTGATTATATGCGACGTGAGCAGCCTAGCCCATAATAGAAAGTGCAAACAAAGCTTTACCAGAAAAAATAATAAAATTCAAAAGAAAAAAAAAATTAAATAACCGACAACTAGAATCATTATAAGATACACGAACCGGACATTTAGTTTTTTTTGGAAGGCGAATTTTCTATGTTGTGGCAGAGATTATCACAACCCCCAGAAGGGGAGCCCCCTAGCCACTCTCCAATGGTCAGACTATCCACTTTAATTTGTTATATTTTTTTTATTATACTGATCTAAATTTGTTATATTTATTTATATAAATTTAATAAACCTATATCAATCTATTTCCAAATGAATTAGTTAATCTGTTATATAAATTTTAATGAGATAATACAATAGATCACGAAATATGACACAATGAGCCACAAAATATAACACAATGCCGAACAATATAACACAACGCTGAAGAAAAAAGACACAATGAATCGCAAAAATGATACAATGATGAAAATAAGAAAAAGACATAATTCTACATAAAAGACACAATAATATAACGTAAATTCTAAAACTACAAGATAAAAATTCAAAAAATCAAAAACCTGAAAACTAAGATCGTAGAGTTCGATAAGACGGTTGCAATGCCGCTTGAATGAGTTTAATCGGAGTCCGCTTGATACTCTTCATACGACTTCCTATTTTTCCTTCACCGTGTATTTGATCCTAACTCTATCAATCTATTTCTTGATTTTTTTTAAATAAGTTTCTAATAATTTTCATTAGAGTTAATTGCCAATTTAGTCCCTGAGGTTTGTCAAAAATGCATCTTTAGTCCAAATAGTTTTTTTTCTCATCTGTGTGCCTAAGGTTTCTCATTTTTTTGCCATTTTCATCCAACCTCCTAACTCTGTTAAGAAAAGTCAGTTAAGTTAATGGTATTTTGGTCAGTTTACATATGTATTTTTTTTTTGCCATTTTCATCCAAAACCCAATTTAAATTTATTTTATTTTTTAGTTATTATACACACACACACACACACATATTTCTTACCCTCTCCGACCACCTCTTCCCCACCCTAACCGTCCTCCCTCTCCGACCACCTCTCTACCCCACCCTATCCGACCACCCTCTCTGACCACCCTCACCTTCCGTCAATCTTCTGGCCTTTCCCCACTCTCACCTCCCGTTTTCGACCACCCCCTTCCCTACCCTAACCATTTAAATACTGAACTAAATAAATAAATAAATAATAAACTAACTAACCTGCGAAAATCGTTGGGTTATTAATATAAGAACCAAATCCAGCCAAAAACTGTGACTGGTTGAGGTTAGGGTTTGTGACAATGGTGGTTGTGGTGGTACAATGTCGTTTAAGGTGGGTATAGGGATTTTGGAAGGGTGGGTGAAGGGAGAGACGAAGGGTTTGAATGGGCCTTTGTTACGAAACGACATCGTTCTGTTGGTTGGTGTGGATTGAAATGGTGAAGCAGTAAGCGTGAGTTTCTATGTGTCAGATGGGTGGCGGAGGAGGTGGGTAGTGGAGGAGGCGGTGGGGGTTCGGTTCAAATGGGTGGTGGAGAAGGAGGAGGTGGTTGGCCGGTTAGGAGGCGGTGGAGGTTCACCTTACTATCCGTGGGAAGAATCTCTTGACATAGGGGACTCTGATCTCCGTCCTCCTCCCACCGTCCTCCGCCGTTGCACCACCACATCCCAATCTCAAACCCTACAACACTCCTCACTATCACCATCACAAACACAATCACAAACTGTCACCTCTCTTCCTCAAACCCTAACCGAACCTCGACCGCCACCACCACACCACATGTTCGAACAATTCCAGGACCCGCCGGCATCGTTCAAGCGGCCAAGATTAAAAAATTTAATGACAGTGTGAATTGGTTAACTCAGGAGGAGGATTTAAGGACTACACAGGAGTATATACGCAAGGTTGTTGAAGATCCAATGGAGGGCTTTCTACGGTTGAATTTGTTTGTGATGATGGTAGAATGTAGGGGTGTGCATGGGTCGGTTTGGGTCGGCTTTTACCATTAACCATAGCCATAACCATAACCGCTATTTCGGTTATGGGATTTTCGTAACCATAACCATAACCAAACTTCGGTTATGGTTAATCGGTTATGAATTCGGTTATGGTTATTTCGGTTATTAACAAAAAAAAATCAACCAAAGCTAACTTTCGGCTAAATTATAAAATTAAAAGCCCACGGGTCTTAAAAACTCAGAACCTACAATGATAGATTTAGCTTGGGTTATTATTTATAAGTTAATCAAGACTACACTTTCTAGTTAAAGTACCAATGTGGGATCCCTTTTAATAAGATATTAACAAAAAAACATATTGAACCCGTTGGTTACAACTTACAAGTTTAATTAATCATAAAAAAAAAGAATACCACATCAATATTATGTTGTTAATAACATACTTTTATTATAGTAAAAAAAACCTCTATATAGTTAATATATATAGAACATAAATCTATTACATAAACTAAACAATACAAGTTCGGTTCGGTTCGGTTATATCGGTTAACCAAAGCTTCATAACCATAACCATAACCGCTCGGTAGGTTATAGAAATTTCATAACCATAACCATTGGTTATGTTGGTTATCGGTTAAAATCGGTTCGGTTATGTCGGTTATGGTTCGGTTATATCGGTTATGGTTAATTTTGCTCACCTCTAGTAGAATGATATAGTTTTTTTTTGATGTAGTAGTTGTTGAAGTCAGGGGATTTGATGCTTATTTTTTTGCTTGTATATATATATTAACTAAAAAACAAAATAAATTTAAATTGGTTTTTTAGATGAAAATGGCAAAAAAACAAAATATAAATGTTAATTGACTAAAATACCCTTGACTTAACTGGATTTTGTTAACTAAATTAGCCAAATGGACTAAAATGACAAAAAATGCAAACCTCAGGGACACAGATGAGAAAAAAAAAACTATTTGGACTAAAGTGGCAATTTTTGACAAAAATTAGAGACTAAATTGGCAATTAACTCTTTTCATTAACAGAAAAGGCAAATTACATTAGGATGACCGGTAGACACGCAACAAGCTGCGCTGCGACGACTTAACTGGATTTTGTTAACTAAGTTAGCCAAATGGACTAAAATGACCAAAAATGGAAACCTTAGGGACACAGATGAGAAAAAAAAACTATTTGGACTAAAGTGACAATTTTTAACAAACATCAGAGACTAAATTGGCAATTAACTCTTTTCATTAACAGAAAAGGCAAATTACATTAGGATGACCGGTAGACACGCAACAAGCTGCGCTGCGACCACAAGACTATAATTACCAAATGTAGTTTTATACAATTTTATTTGCAAGGATTATACAGGAAGCAGGATCAAGTAGTTTGACTAAAGTTAACGAAGGCAAAGGTCAACGCGGGCTTTAACATAAATAAACAATGCAATATAAAATAAAAGAATTAAGTTGCCACTCGTTTAGTATAAAATAACGAAAAATACATAAAAGTCACAATTAGACAAATGGAGCTTCTTGACCAAATCAAGTCACATTATTTGGAGTTATGATTTTCTTAGGCAAACTAACACACTTTTATACTTATAATTTGTATATTTGGATCACACCATGCCTTTTGATTTCATAAATGGAAAATTTTGGCCTTATTTTCGTTGATATCACATAAGTGCATAACATTTGTAGCGGAAAATTTGGATTCAAAAGAAAATAATTCATGGAATCCCATATATACTAAAACTATGTTTTATTGTTGAAATTTAAAATTTATGGATCATAAAAGGCAAAAGAGGTTAGATAGAACATGTTATGAAATATTGAAATTTTAGCCGAATACTAGATTTCTTTCAGAGTTGTGTGATACACTTTTAGATTGGTAAATTTGATAGTTCATTAGAATTTCTCACCTCGATACAATTCAAAGAAAATAATAAAGAACAAAATTTTAAAATCTCTATGATTTCATGAACCAAATTGAGAATGACCAAATGGATGTTTTCGTATTTTAGGATTAGGGCTGGTAACTGCTATCAAGCAGCTTCCATTTAAATTGAACTTTCATATAATTCTAAAAAAAAAAAAAAACTAATAGATTTGTAATTAGAGCATTCACATCCCATCCAATCCACCATTTTTCACCCTATAATTTAACTAAAAATCACACTTTTTAAAATTTATCTCTCATTTTAAAAAACTTCCCACATCCCATCCGCCATTTTTATCTTTATCTTACTCACAAACATATATTTTATTATATTTCTCGTTTTTATACACTCACAATAATTCGGTGGAGAGAAATAGTGGCTTTTCATATATGAAAAGCTAGATGATGGATTTTTTAAAATATAAGGGTAGGGTAAAGAAACGGTGGATAGGATGTACTGAGTTTTTAGTATATTTTTTTAAATTTTAACGATAAGGGAAGGTTTGATAGTTGGGTTGTGAATGCTCTAATATAACAAAAAAGTCATACTTTTCAAAATTTATTCTCATTTTAAAAACCTTTCACATCCCCTCTCCATATTTACCTTTATCTTACTCACAAACACTTATTTTACTATATTCCTCGTTAAAATACACCCACAATAATTTGATGGGGGGTAAATAGTAGATTTTATATATAAAGATGGATTATTAATAGTAGCTTTTTACTAGAAGATGGATTTTTCAAAATATAAAGATGAGGTATAAAATGGTGGATGTGATGTAGGGCGTTTTTAGTAAGTTTTTTAAATTTTAGAGATGTGGGGAGGTTTGATGGAGGGGATGTGAATGCTCTCAGAGCACTCACATCCCATCCACCAAATGGATGTAAGTGTGTCCACCAAATTATATGGGGTGAGTGTAAGTGGTTATGAGTAGAGGAGAGAGAAAATATTTAGTGGAAGCACTGTTCCACCCTAAATATGAAAAGCTACTGTTCACCCATATATATATTTTAATATTTTTGTAAGTAGTTGTGAGTGAGGAGAGAGAAAAAGTAATGATAAAAGTATGATTATTTTAATTAGGAAAGAGAAGATTTAGGGTGAAATAGTGATTTTTAGTGTAATTTGATGGAGGAGATTTGGTGGATGGGTTGTGAAGTCTCTAATGAAGCAATATTATTTAGGAGTAATGGGATAAATAATCCCAACTATTGCTCTTTGGCCGATAATGATCCCAGCTACGAAAATAACCACCAGCGGTCCCAACTTTCGACATATTGGCCACCAACGGACCCAAACTAACTAAGGCTAACTCCGTTAGTGTGATGTTGACGTGGCATGCTGAGGTGGCAAAATGAACCTACGTGGCATCCTAGGTGGCAAAATGATCCTACGTTGCATGCCACATCAACATCACACTAACGGAGTTAGCCTTAGTTAGTTTGGGTCCGTTGGTGGCCAATATGTCAAAAGTTGGGACCGCTAGTGGTTATTTTCGTAGTTGAGACCATTATCGGCTAAAGAGCAATAGTTGGGATTATTTATTTCCATTACTCCTATTATTTAAACCCAAACTGTTGTGGCTACTGCCCATTGGACCCTGTACTTAGGGGCGCTGCCCTTCAATCCTCGCCATGGAGTCGTTGCTCCATTAGAACTCCTGTTGCTTAGAAACTTCGCACATTAAGAACCAATGAGGTCCATAATACGCAAACTTATAACAAACTCAAGTAACTGTGCACTTTGCCCTCCCCTAGCTTGGTTAATGTGTGATTAAGATACACTTTGGTTAACAAATTAATCAAATCACACTAAAATAATCAACAAGATGCATTGATTCACAAATATTGTTGCTAATTTATAGTATTTATTGTAGAAAGCATATAACATCAATCATAATTTGATATGGGTCGTTTTATTAATAGTTTTGAGTAAAATGCCAAAATTTCCATAAGATTTGGACAAATTTGCTTATTCCAACTTTCTTTTTTTTTCTTTTTTTTTTCGACTTACACATGAGGTTTATCATTTGTTGTCATTTCTATCAAGTATCCAAATATTTCGTCAAGTAGGGGTGTTCATCGGTTCGGTTTATGGTTTACTTGGTTTATTCGGTTTTTAAATTTTGTACCCTAAACCAAAAACCAAACCAAACTAGGAATATGTAAACCGAACCAAATTCAACCAAATTGAATTCGGTTTGGTTTAAAACCAAACAAACCGATTTCAACCAAATTCAACCGAATTGACCCTATTTTTTTCTAACTTACATACCTTTGTGTTCCGAAATCCGAATAGAAAGTTAATAATTAATTTAAACAAAAAAAATCAAACCATGCAATATATTGTAAAAGAAAGTTTAAAAGTAAAATAAAACAAACAAATCCGGAAAATAGTCTTACACACAAGCATAAACATCACAGAAATTAGAAAGACAAAATTACAATTTTTGTCCTTTATAAAGGTCAAAATTATGGATCAGGTCCTTTAAAACTTTTAGTTTCAGTCTTTGTCTTTTATATGAAAAGTTGCCACGACTTTTGTCCTTTACACTTAACCTCGTTAAAAAACACATTTAAGTCATCTCATGTGAATTGCATGTGAAGGTATTAACATAATTTCATCTCTTTTATCCCATTTAAGGCCCTGAATTTTTACCCTAACATGCAACTCATCTTCCACATTTTCTTTTACCCCTAAGAGATCTTCGAGATCTTCATCGTTGCTTGCCTACCTTCACCGGAAAACCCCTCACCTCACTCCCAATAATAATGATAGTAATAATAATAACAAAACAACAACGGGTTAGTATCTACTGCTACACCAAATCAGGGTTCACACTCGCCGACGTTATCTGGGTCACCGTCATAGAGATCGCTTACAGGTGTTGATGAAATCTTGACTAGAATCGAAACCGTTTGCCGATGATCATCCACTGAATCGTCGTGTAGGTTTCAATCGGTCTCCGACCAACTGCCCTGGTAGCAGCGTCCCTCTCCACCCCTCTAATCCACCTTAGAACCCCACCTATCACCGACAATTATTACCTCAATACCATCGTCGGTACTGGTTTGAACCCACCACCACCGACTCGAAATCGAGACCAATCGAACAACGATCACCACTATCCTGTTGTAACCGCCATCTCCTTTGGTTGATTTATTTGGTCACTCTCCAACTCAGATCCCCCTTTCCCCTCTATTTTACCTCTAAAACACACACCCACACATTTGTAGATTGAGAGAATTTTGGTGATGACTGCTCTTTCAATTGTAAACTTTGGTGGGTTTTTATGTGAAGTTGGGTTTGCCAATCAATTGACACGTGGTGGTGACTAATCTAGTCAATGTACATGTCTTCAAAATGGTGTTCCACCACATACAAACCCTAAAAGAAAATGGGGAAACTGATTTGCAGGTGGGGGTAAAAAAATTAGGGCTTTAAATGGGATAAAAGGGATGAAATTACATTAATACCCTCACATGCAATGCACATGGGGTGACTTAACTATGTTTTTTAACGAGGTTAAGTGTAAAGGACAAAAGGCGTGACAATTTTTCATATAAAGGACAAAGACTGAAACTAAAAGTTTTAAACGGACTTGATCCAAATTTTGGCCTTCATAAAGGACAAAAATTGTAATTTTGTCAATTAAAAATGTATCATCAGCACTGCCAAGCAAATTAAAAGTTTGGCTACTTGAATATTCCACATTCACTTTCTTATTAGAATTTTATTACTTTTTTTTGTAAACTCTAATTTTGATTAATATAATGTGCACGGAGGCATATATAATTGATTCTTTACAAAGACGTCCTTGTATCAATCGTCAAACTAACTCTATTAATTGATTTTTTCAATTCAGCTTTAAGAATAACTTTCTCATCAATATACGTAGCTTATTAAATATTCTTATTTTTATTTAATAATTAATTAGTTTACTGGTTTATTCGGATAAGTTTATTCGGTTATCCGAATAAACCAAATTAAAAAAAATATAGAACCAAAAACCAAACCAAACACCAAATTAGCAATTCGGTTTCGGTTAAAACCAAACCAAACACCAAATTCATTGTTCGGATCGGTTTTTTCAGTTACGGTTACGGTTCGGTTTACGGCTTTTATTTGGTTTTCAATTTTTCTGAACACCCCTATCGTCAAGTCAACGGGCAATCAAGTCTTTTTACTCGATGTACAAGATTTTTATAAGAATGTACAAGTTCTTAAGTGTTAAAACATAAAATATGGACTCACTTCCCGTATTTCTTCATCATCCACGACTTTGACCAGTGGCGAAGCTTGAGAATTTGGACTGGGGGTCGGAAGTCAGCGGTCACGGGACAGGACCTAAATTTTTTTTTCTGTAGCTATGGTTAGGGTGATTAGTTCGGGTCGATGATTCGATTCAGGTCGAGTCGAGTCAAACATTAAAAACAATAAATATCAAAGTTCTAACGTTGTTTAACAAACAATTGAATAAAGACATTAAAACATTAAAAAAGGAGACAAAGGGCTGGTAGATGGATGAAGAATTACAGTTCAGCCCGTCGACTTTTAAGATTTTTGAAATTTTCAATTATGGATAGGGGTTCAAACGAGCCGAGCTAAGCTCGAGCTCAACCAAGCTCGAGCTCAAAAAACTTATAAGAGCTCGAGCTCGGCTCGATTACTATCTATTAGTTAATACTTTAAATAAAAGTAATATAAATAATAGGTTCGGAGCTCGATAAATGAAGTTCGGCTCAGGCCTGTTTAGTAAACAAGTTTAAATGAGGGGGGTACATATTAATAAACTTAATATTACACTAAGGCTCGACGAGCCTGACGAGCTTCACATGCTAGGCTGAGCTCGGGCTCGATTAGTAAACGAGCTTTGTTTTAAGCTCAAGCTCGGGCTCGATAAGGCTCGGCTTGTTTCGAGCTTTTTACCAAGCCGAGCTTGAGTAGCTAAGTGATAACAACTCCATCGCTTGCTCATTGAAGCTACTATCCCGCTCATGTAGTTGTTGGGCTTAGGACTTTAGAATTTGAGTTTTACATTTACTTTGTTTTGAGTTAAAGTTTTGGTTTATATAACTATTTAAAAAAAAACAGGGTAGAAACTGCATATACCAAAAAAAATCCATACGAAGACTATATACTCGAAACTTCTAAGCGAAAATTCAGGTGGATTGACCGCCCCTCCCCGCCCCTTGAATGCTGCACCATGACTTCGATGAACCATAAAACCACCATCGATTACAAAAACTAACAGCTACCCTCATAAAACCATCACCAAACACTACATCTTTACCATCAAGAACAACAGCAACACCGACCACCTCTGTGTTTCCCAGATCACATTGTCTACGAAGACCATTGTCACTTCATTTTTATTCTCAACTACCACAATGCCACTAAATCACTAGCAACACTCCTCTCAACTACCTGCTTTCCTTTTATTGGTTAGATTAAAAGCACAACTCACCACACATTGCCAATGCGGTGAATGATACCCGATTTAACATGCCGCACACCCTACCTGGATGCAGGTATAGCATCGGAAGGGGTACCCAAATGGTGCCCCTCCTCCATTACGAAAAGGAACTGGAAATTTAAGATTGTAATTGATTTCTGCTTTAAATTGACCCATATAAAACATCAGAACATTTAGCAATTTTAAATATCAGAAACTATTTTTATGAGAATTTCATATGGTTTAAAAGAAAAATAAAAAAAATATATATTCAAAGCTCAGAATGTAACATTTTTATTCGATCAATAACACTAACAAACACCCGTGCCTCTTATAAACTTTAAACCAATGACCTCTTGGATGCACCTTATTATTGTACAAATAATGTGTAGATTTAAATTAAAAAAAATAGTTTTTTTTTTTTGATCGGCAAACTTCTCTTATTTCATTCATCACCAAAAATATATACATGATTGCTCAAGCAAGGCGCTAAATACAATCACAATGGGTCACCCAATACATCACCAACACTCACCCAACATAGTCATACATTAACTATTATATTAAAGAGTCGAAAAAACAAAAACAATAGTTAGTAGTATACATTTGAGTAAGGCAAATTGTCAAAAGTCGTGGACCACCAGCATTTAGTATTTTCTCAACGGCAAAAACAAAAACAAGGTTTCCTACATATTATATTAAAGAGTCGAAAAAGCCATCTCTTTGGGACTGTTTGAATTGAATTGCCGGTAAATATTTTATTCAAACTTAACTGCAAGGAAAATAAGCAACATTAAATACACACCTTTGTAATATATATAGGGATAGGCCTGTAAACGAACTGATCGAACACAAACAAAGTATTGTTAGTGTTTGTGTCCGTTTATTAAGGAAATAATGTGTGCAGGAATAGTTCATGAACACTTACCGAACGAGATTTATGTTCGTGTTCGTTTGATAAGAAAACGTTCGTGTTCGTTTAATAAGAAAACACAAATGTTCGTGTTCGTTTTTTAATTTTGTTCATGAACGCATACGAAGACAATCAGACATGAACACGAACGAGTACAAAGAAGAGTTCATGAACGAAACAAACATAAACGACCTATATTAACTTTTGGATAAAATCGAATTCACATACATTAAAACATTAGCTAGATCCACCCAAAATATAACCTAATTGTCCAAACATACTTAGTACTTAATATAATATTAGTAAACATAATAAAGTAATGCCTTAAAAAACTGAGTTCACATTGCAGGTGGATGGAGAGGGCGTCGGTGCTGGAACATGGAAACATAAGGTTTATTGATTTCATATAGTCATATATTTACCTCACATATATTATTTATTTGAGCAAAATAAAAATAAAAGAATGTAAAAAAATTAAAAACATCAATAAACTATTGAACACAAACGAACATAAACAAACACGTTACCGAACGTTCAAGAACATAAACGAACAAACGCGATCTCTGTTCATGTTTGTTTGTTTAGTTAAACGAACAAAATTTCTTGTTTATGTTCATTCATTTATTAAACGAACAAACATAAAAGAACTTCCCACCGAACGGTTCACGAATGATTCGCCGAGCGTTTGGTTCGTTTGCACCCTAAGTATACATATAGCATAAATTTTTTTTTTTTTTTAAGTAGACCAAGTCAAATCTCTATAATAATATTAAATCTTGTTTGTAAAGTTTATTTCTTTTCATCATATTTTAAATACATATATTGACAGTTATATATGTTATCAATTACGTTATATTTATTCAACTAGTGTGTAAGACACATATTTATTCATCATGTAAAATACACAAGTTTTAGAAGATATAACTTTTAACTACTTAGTATATAAGATACACTTATTCAACACGTGTAATATACAATGTTTTAACCTAGTGTTATATTATAATAAGAAATAATACATCAAACTTTATTCTTTTAAAAAATATATTGACGACTTTTTTGGTTTAACTGATTATATTAAATTTATTCAACCCGTATAACACATGTTTTTATTATGCCTGTGCAATACATTGATTTTTTAATGATAGAATTATGTTATTACTTAATATATAAAATTACATATATCAACCCGTGTATATGCATATGATATGGGTCTATTTAACTATATTGGATTTGGCTTGGCTTGGGTTGGATAGGTATTTACTTCGGCTCAAATAATGCCTAGCCCTTGAGTAGACGAGTTGTATAACTTTTTCTTGGACTTTGAAAATGCTTATGATAGTACTAGTGGATTTACCCGCGCGTTGTGGCTGGATTTAAAAACAGGTTGCAATACAACATTTGTGATAACGTACAAAACATAAAAAGTTGATTTAATAGTACAAATGTTGTGCTACTAGCAAGTTCATTTGAAAACTTATACATACCTGCTCGAGAATGTTATTTTTGCGAAAATGTTCTTTTATTCAATGTATATAGTCTTGATGAATTTGAAAAACGTCACTACTTTTTGCAACCACTTTCTTTACTGGTTAACTTGCTAACTCTCGTGTAAGCAAGGTATATACTGGATCCACTTACACACATGTTTCTTGATTAATTTGTTGGAATGTTTCTATTTTCCCTTTCAACACACATTCTCTAATCTGGACTTCATCCGATAAATTACACAATATTTAAAAGATAATAAAGGATAGTATCTAGTATGTACATTTTTTAAAAGAAATAAATAATGTTAGCAAGTATATAATGGATCCACAAAATTACCTATCACATCCCTTTTGTAGACATCGGTTACAGACACTCTTAGATCGGACAACAGCCTTCATAGGGACTCTTGTTAATAATGATACAACTGGCAGATAAAGAAAAGCCACACGTTATTGAATCACCTATCAAAAGTTGTAAGTGATTTTGTTGATGGTTTGTAATTAAATAACGTGACACATTTTTATCATTCTTAACGAATACAATAAAGAGGGAAGTTGAACATTATTATGACACAAAATAACAAAGCATAAAACCAAAGAGTATAATCTGTATTTGTTCATGATAAAATGATAGACCTGTTGTGGATATTAAAGTAAGCTTCTTAATTCGGAATTCTAGTGTTTATAATCAAACCAAACACTTTTTGAGGTCTTAACACTGAATGGTGCTTATATTCATATCTATACTTCTCCCACCTATATGAAATTGTATTATCACAGTATATATGAGATACATAACATCAGAAGCAAGAAAAACATAAATCATTGTATTACGATAATACACATAATGTGAACGACCAGATCAACCACATCGAAACTGCATAATAAAACATTTACTATATTTATCAATGGAACCGATCATTATGTGAGCTATAAGAAAAAGAAAATACCGTATCTCCACTCGTTATCATACCACGAAACCAACTTCACAAAATTATTATGCAATATGATTTCAGCCTTTGCATCAGATATGCTAGACCTGTAACTTCATCACTTCTGTTTATTCTTGTTTATACTTTATATGCAACAAATGAATGGAAAGACTACTAAGCATATGCTAAAGATGCTAAACGAACATAATTTTCTTTTACTTATGAGTGCTAGTAGATATGCATTTTTATTATAAATGGCATCTTAATCTTCATTCTTCTAGTGACTAATTGATTATCTAGAAACACGTAACTTAGGTGCAAACAAAATTATTTAAGAACTTTGAATGCTTAAAAGTGTTCTTTAAAGCAGTGGCGGATCCAGGATTTCACGTGAGCGGGTGCACAAAAAACAGGTTGGTAAAACACTAGACCAAAGTCCAAAACAGTTAAAACAGATTTGTTAGAAAGTATTACATAAAATGTGTAGCAAGTTGTAGGGAACATAAGAGCATTTTAATCGTAACAACTAAGTGACCAATTCATTTTCCGTTATCGCTCATGGTTACGTATTTAACATGAAACACTTATATAATGTGACACAATACATGTAATGTTTACATAAGTATATACATAGATGAGCTCTAGCGTCCTCTATAAAAATATATTTTTGTATAGTTAGTGCACAGTTGGTTAAAAAAAAATAATAATCAATAAAAATAATTCTCGTGGATCTATAATTGGTACACAAATGAAAATTTATAAACATATTAAAAGCTGCACAATACTATTATTATTATTATTATTATTATTATTATTATTATTATTATTATTATTATTTTACGTTTTGGCAAATTCAAAGGTTTGAGTTCAAGCAATTTAGAGAAAAAAAAACAAAACGATTTTCTTAAGGTTTATTCTATAACTTTTATTAAACTAAAAGGGTTCATATCTAAATTTAGTTTTAAATCACCTCTTTACCCAAGTAAATTGCTTGACTTTGTTCTTCCCAAAAATAATTTCTCTTTTACTTTATTTAATTCATCTTCTTCATCCAAACCACTTCCTCCATTAAAATAACTTTCATTTTCTCAGGCTCATACCAAGAATAATCACCAAAATATTTGGTTTGCTTCTCTTTTTTGTCTAGTTTGTGGATGTCATGGGGTCCTAACAAGTATTTGATAAGGTGCCTTCTTAAAAAGAAGTGAAAATTTTGTTCTGTGAGATGAACCCGAGGGGTGCCTAGCCACCCCCTGAACTAAATATGGATCCGCCCGTGCTTTAAAGTGTATATGCACCATATATATAACCTAATACATCTAAGAACCTAAAATAACCTATAGTCTATGTGTAAAACAACGCCAGTTTATTCAGTATTTTCAGTTAGATACTGTTATTCAACAATCAAGCAAAATAAATGACAAAACTGCAAAAACAAGCTTAATATATAAACAAAAATAACACAAATTTGCTAACTTGTTTCATGTTGCTTTACAAGATTGCATGCACTGAAACTAAACACAAATCACACATAGTAAACAATTAAAATAACAGTAATATATCACCTAGAAATGGAGGCAAATAGCGCTTGTCTTGATTGGTTGCTTCAAATGCGTAGTAAACTCACATATCTCCTAAAACCTCAATCACAGAATAAGAGCAAAACATCGAATCAGGAACGAAATTCGTAAAAAAGGTAACACAATACAGTACAAAAGAAAATTAATCACAAATGTATGTATAATGATTCAGAGATTAACAATTACATACCATTGAGAGAAGAAGATGAATACATAAACCGTATCGAAGCGTGTAGAAATTTAAAGAAAAATAAAGTGTTATGGTTAAGGAAAGAAGAAGCTATTGGGATTCACATGAATTAAACTTCAAATTCAATGGATCTCATTCAATTCTCTAAATATGAATATTAATTGCGTACGTTGAAGAATGTGAAAGAATGAGTAGGGAAGGTGAAAGGATGAGAGGGGCATAAAGGGAATACAATTGTTAATTTTAACTAAAGGACCCATGTAAATTTACCATAATAACCTTATTGGCGTCTTAAATAAAGGTAAGTGACCTATATACCCTCTCAAATAAGCTTTCTTCTCTTGTATATATTGCTTAGAAAATTGTACATATGACAAAATTACAATGTTGTACGTTTCTTTAATAATGTTATATTATGTAGATAATCAATTAACCAATCTGGTTGAAATATATGTAAACTTGGTGCAACATGGCAACATTAAAGACATCAAATTCAAACTCAAGTGCTAAAGTTAAAGAAATATGTTAAAGAAATACGTTAAAGAAATACGGATCATCCAAGTCAAATTCAAACTCAAGTGCTAATGTAACAAGATATACTGTCGATGTTGTTTTCACTCATTTTTGTGTTCAAGTAAAATTAATTTCATTACGGGGAAAGGGGTACTATTTTATTTCTAATTTCACTGATTACAACTAATCATGCACTATCACATCACTTCATTGATTCATTTCACTAAAACACAGTTTTGGAGACAACACTTAACTGATTCTTTTGTTTGTTTTCATTTAAATTAAAAAAAAATGAATTTATAATTTCGGGTGTCGGACACGATCACTACACGTCTGTCCAACCTCTCGTATCGATATCCCTCACTTTCGGGTGTCGGACAAGACATTTCCTCATCCAAATCTGAATACATTACGTATTCGGCCCCTGGATCAGTTTCGTCACCTTCAGCCCAACTTGGAATAGTTGTGGCTGCAACTCGTAGGTTCTGCACTGTAGGAGTATTACGCACTGGCACTGTAACAACTTCTCCAATCCGTATTGCTCCTAGTTGTAGGAGAACCATTGTGTAATCATATACGTAAACATTTTTCCGTCGCGAATCTCCAGGAAGTTGTGGCTCATAAATTTCAAATGTTGGAGGATTTGACCTCGATGGGTTGGTAGTTGGTGGGTTTAAAGTCGGAGGGTTTGTAGTCGGTGGTCGTTTGTGGGTTGGCGGTTTGCACGGGATGATCGACGGCGGGGACGATATGTAATCCGAAACAAATTACCACCACCCATTTGATAAAATGTATATAATTGTATAAAATTTCATGTGTTTGTGTGAAATAAAGTATATGGTGTTTATATAGGGTGGTATTTTTCTTTAATCTGTAAACGGTCAAATAAAATTTAACCGTTAGCCAAATAGGGTAAATAATTATGACCGTTGCATTTGAATGAAACGGTTTTGCTCCTTCACGCCCGTTGGATAGAACCAGAAAAAGGTCCACAGGACCCTTACCAGTAAACACGGTGGCAATGTTATCGTGTGGGTACTGGGATACTCTTGGACAACACAGGTGGCGCCCCGTCCACTTATTTGTGCTTTTGATTCATTTGTTACACACGATCTCAATTTAACAATAAAAACTTACTGTTTAAATGTTATTATTTTTATATTATCTTATTTCTGTTTGATTCTCATGACCTCTTGGTCTAGTGTTATAGTGTCCTCCCTTAGTCCCTTACAAATGCAAGGTTGTGGATTCAAATCCTTGAAAGTGCAAGGTAAGACAAAATTAAGGTGTAATAAAATTTGCCGTTAAAAAAAGTAAGTGCCTTTCAAAAAATTAAAAAAATTAAGTTTAACTTGAAAGTATTAATAAACATGAATTCTTTAATTAGTATGGAACATCCAAGAATAGAAAGTGTTAAACGTGATACTTGATTAAATGACTAATAAGTGTTTTTTAATGTATAACTAAATATCATATGAAGTATGAACTGTGAGTGAATTAACACCGAATAAATGATTGCTCATTGGACAGCCAAAGTCTATCAAGTTACTAATATCGGAAAAACCCTTCGCCTGAAAACTCATTGTTGTAAAACCCCGATGGATCGAATTGAACTTTAGACCAAACTACCTCAAGCTCTTATCTTTATTTCCTCAATTCACTCCATCAAATGATAGAGACTAATAAGCTAAGTACTAAAATGCGCCTTAGACATTTGTCTATGTTTTTGGAACAAAATCAATGCTATGATCCAATTGGAAAATGCATAGGAATTAGTGGGAAATGCGTTTTCCATTTTATTTTGGACACAGAATAACCGTTTACATTTGTTACTAATATAATATAATTAAATTTTTTAGTGTGTTTGTGTTTTACTGTGTGAGAGGACAATAATGAATCAAACTATGTTCAAAATAGAGCCAAGATAAATAAGATATCAATACTCTAAGTTATGTGGTTGGAACTTAAAATTGTGAAAATTAAGCCTGTCTTGCAAAGGTTGAAAGATAAATCATATGTTGAATTATACGTAAAAATTTGTTTAGGAGTGTAATCCTATATATATCAAGGCATACCTAGTGGCATTAAGAGGTGCAAGTCACACAACGTGCCCATGCATGGGACCAGGAGAAGGGCAATGGATGTGATATGACTTTTTGATGAAACACACTCGCATCAACGCGGACCACTTGAGAGTCGCTTTTAATATATTTTTACCTATTGTTGACTAGGTGCGGCTCAAGTTGTGGGGTGACTAGAATAACTTGTGTGATTGTGTGATCTATAGAAGATTGCTCATATTCCAGAGCAGTAACTGAGAATTTATTTCCGTTGTATTCAGCCAGTAATTACTGTGTTATTTCCGTTAATTACAAATTCAATTCTATTGAATACAGAGTTTATACATGGTTCTTGCTCATGAATACTGATGTATTGTAAAATACATCTATTTCCATGTAAAGTTTGTATAGTTTTCGAGTCGTTTAGATAGTGTTTTTATTAGTTTTAGGCTTGTACCGGTCTATTTTATTTATTATAAGGTTTTTATAGATTGTTTATTAGTTTTGTGTCATTTTTAATACTTATGTATTTATTTTATATTTTGTAGGTGTTCATGGATGTTGGAATGTAAACGAGCAACTTTGGTCAAGTCAAAAACACCTGAGTCAAGAGCACGAAGTTATAATACTATATATAATAATAAAAATAAAGAAATAAAAAAAATAAAAAAATAAATCGTGATCTGTGACCTTGAGGTCGGTCAAGACCCAAGGCCCAACAAAAGTCAACCCAAAGAGATAGGGCTTCATACTTGGGGATTATTTATTTTGGTGAACATTTTTATTTTAAAGGAGGGAGCCGCTAATTGTTTTAAGGAGGAGTATTAATTATTATTCGTAATCGACAGAGCATTACGGCGGAGAAATTTTATTTTCGAAGGAGTCGATACAACAGTAAAGATCAAGAGAGGGGGGTCAAGGGTTGAAGCACTGGTGCGAGCACGGGTCGGTTCTAATTCAATTATTATTATTTATCTAAGTCAACCCGTTGTGAACACCATGAATGTGTCTTGCTTTTATTGTTTTGATTTTATCATGACTTTTAGAGGCTAAACCTTTTTTGCTACCTAGGTGATGATGAATACACTTGTTTGATTTGTTTTCTTTTGGTTTTGGAACTTTTGGTTGTGGATGAATTTTAAAGTAAAGAACTCTTTATTTTCTGGTTTGATGTATATGCATATTTGGTTTTGTTTAATTAATTTTTATAAACTCCACTTGCGTTTTGTGAATGTCTTTCATGTATGAATGCGGGTTAGGTTGCGGACCGGGTGTTAGCAGCTAGTTTATGGTTAATTTCTGCAGGTTATCTATAGGAGTTATAATTTTTAGTTAGATAATTCTAAGTGTTCTACCAATTCTCAATAGCTGTAAGGTGCGAGATTGTTGGTCTGTCTAGGGTGTTAAATTGCTAGATCTAAAGGCTTTGTGAGAAGATCTTCCTAGTTTTCCTAGCATTCCTTGTAGGCCAAGTCTTATCAGAAATATTGTAGTTACCCCTTGCACTTTTGGGTGTATTGTGACTTTCGCGCTGTGAGGTAGACTGTCTAGCGGGTACTCTAAGATTCGAGTAGGTAAGCCTGTGAGGGTAACCTCTCAACCGGTGGTTTAACAGCACAACAATATTCTAGAGTTTCCCCTTGAGAAGGGTCGAGGGTGTCTAGTTTATTCTTGATGTTTAGTATTTTAAGATCCCGGTTCCACACCAGTTCCATAGCCATTAGAAGATTATCATTCATGTGTAGGATTCTAGCCTAGGTAGTGCCTTCCCATTATCCGATCCGATTTCCATTCTCCGGTTTGTGTATTTAATTATTTTAGTTTTATTTATTTATTTGCATTAGTCTGTTAGAAAACCCCCCTTAAGCAACTAAACAATTTAAGTCAGTTTGTAGATAAGTAGTCGAGTCTAGTTTACGTTTTCTAGTAGAGTCTCGTGGTTCGATACTCGGACTTACTTTAGCTGTACTACACTGACCGGTACACTTGCCGGTTGTGTGGTTTAGGTTTAGAGAGTCTTAGTTATAAATTTAAAACTTAGAGTGTCTAGTTTAGGTTAATTTTGTTAGTTTTTACTAAACCACTTTGAGCACATCAAATACATACAAGGGTTAGTTTGGACTTTTGTTAATTTGTTATGCATGGTTTGATGCAATGTTTTAAAAACCGGTATATACTAGCCGTTATACCGGTAATATCGGATACTAGTTGGGAGTCAGGTATGAAACACCCCAGTATAAAAAGGAAACGGTATCAAATTCGTATTGCCGGTAAAATACGGTATACCGGTTTGAACCGTTATAGCGGTATCGGCCTAGGTAATTTTTTTGGTTTTGAACTATGGATGTTTTGCACCTTTTAATCTTTAATCGGCCAATCTAAATTTTTTAACCTAGTGACTTTTCACTTCCTTCCAAGTTTCGGAAACACAGATTTGATGTTCATTAATCAAAATCAAAAACCACAGTTCTTCTTCCAGGTTCCTCACTGATTCACTTCAATACCACCATCACTTCATCACAGTTCATCACTTCCATAACCATCTTCATCGTGCTTCCATCTTCATTATGTACGGTTTATCACATCTGGTACTATCTTTCATTACCATCTTCATTTGGAAGTTTACTTATTTCTTGAACTTTTGTTACTTGTTAATAGTAAATTATAAGAGAATTGAAAACATTGTGTTCATATGTATGGATAACATGTATATATTATAAGAGAATTGAATGTGTTAAAACATTATGTTCATATAATTAATGAATTGTTACCTCTATTGCATGTCAGGGAAATTATACAATTACATTGTTACCTTTAATTTATGGATTTATAGAGTTAACTAGTAATTAAAGTTGAACCACCCGGTACAACTCGATTCAACCGACTGAACCTTTATGGAGTTGAATAGGAGACTTGTAGCCCAACCCACTATATATAGGCCAACACATGTTGACCCCACTATGTTTAACATAGTTCATCCAGTCCCCTAGTTGTTTAACATAGTTCATCCATACTCGACCCATATGAGTCAACACCCGCCCGTTTAATGGATATAAGAACTGGTCAAAAGGTCCACAAGTTATCTTTGGATAATTATTTATGTATTCATGAATTTAGAAACCACTCTCATGTTAGTTACCACTTTGTTTGCATTTCTTCTATCCATGACCCACATAGAGGATAATTATTGTGTTTTTTTCCATTGTTTTAAATTCAATACTTTGCTTACAAGATGAGTAGAGCGCAAAAGTTGTCTCTAATCTTGTTTAATTCTTAGGAAATTAACCATCTCGAATACTTATGCAACTTTATGATAAACCATGTATGTTTATAAGTTATCGTTGATACACCATATACATCTATTGATTTGACCAAGAAACGAAAAGAGATGATTTATATTTTATTTATCTATAAAAAGTGAATAATATTCAACATATCTATATATTTTTAGAGGCACTTTGGATTATATCCAGGTCCTCCAAAATAGATATAATTCTGCCAAACATTATTATACCCTTTTACAACACCATAACAATTAGGCTTATCTGCATACAATTTAAGATTAGAAACTGCATTTAAGTTATTATAACTATCAATCACTTCCAAGTTCCTAGCGTACGCTGCTTTCCCAAGGCCTTCATCCGGAAAGTGGCCACTGCCCATTTGCGTCGATGTGTGCTTACCCATGTTTTTAGAATACACTTCTCCACCAAATTCTATTGTCGTTGCATGATGTTGAAGATCTGTGAATAAAGTTGCCGGCCAATACCCAATTATTTCGTTTCCCACCCTCAACCACCAGTCCTTACTCTTCGGGTCCTAAAAAGTCCCAACATCAAAATAAAGTCACAATGGTGATCACCATGATTACAAAAGTCTATTTATTTTATTAAACACTTAATTACCTTCCATATCATAAAGGGGACATCGTATTGTGCACCGTTATATGTTGATATTGGATCAATGGCAGCTCCAAGGAAACCTTACCACTGGTTTGAATGAACCCTCGACATTCCATATTGTAGCAACCAGATCGATACCCGTTGGGCTGTAGTTTTAAACTGTAAGTAATAACACTTGAAAAATAATACTAAATATGTTTGTACAAATAAATGGATTCATCTTGCACATATTAATTGAAAAGAATACCAAATAATTGTTCAAATGGTAATGCTTTATGGTTCTTGAAATAACAAAAAATGGACAAATATTTAATACAAAACATATAACTTACAGTCCAGTAAGTAAACAGTCTTGGAAGACGATCTTTGTGTTGATTTGGGCTAACCTGCCATAACAAACTAGATATTAGAATGCATACACTATACGTTCATATTATAAACAAACTTGAGAAAAGGGAAATCACAAAAAGGATATATTGATAATGTCATGACTGCAATTTTTTATACTTAAAAACCAAGGTTATGACTTATGACAAAGTGGTTTCAACCAAACTGGTTACGTGTGAGACCAATATGTATAGCAGGCAGGCGAGAGGTGACACCACCTATTTCTGGATTGCGAACCCTAATCTACTAAATACAAACCCCTGCCCTCTGGAGTCGAGATATTGCTATGGATAACCCATTGGACCATAGTCAGAAAACCGATAGCTTCCGGTGCCAAGGATTTCTAAATATATATTTTGAATTCATATTCACAACTAAAAATAAAAGAACTGAATACTAAATAATAAATAAAAAAACAAGAGAGTCAGGAATGAGCTTACATGCCAACCAGCTTCAATACTGTTGGCAAGACGACCTCGAATGTCCCGAAAGAACCCAGATTTGTGAAAGACTGAAATCATTTCCAATAACATTTGGTTTCCATACATTTAAAAGTGCCTTTGTCCCATAGAACTCTCCTTCACTCACATACCCAATTGCATGCTGCACCATACAATATTTTGCGTGTATGAATATAAGATTTAAAAAAATGTATTCAACGAAAATAAGAAGGTTTCGGATTAAGTCATTATTTGGTTGAGTTGTAAATTTGTGCCTTGTCCTGTCAACCGTTCAAAATTGAAGTTTAAAGAAAGTTAAAATATATATATAATTTATAAGCTTCACCTGAATTCCAACACGTCTAATGTGATTTCAAGTTTATTACAACCCGCCAACCAATTTAAACTTATCATAACACGTTTACAATCCATAGACTCGATTGACATGTTTAGATAGCCGTTACAAGTGGAAGTTAAGGTTGATCTCTTCTTTGAGTACAGTATTTGTTTTTAGCATTAAAGAAAAGATGAGATAAAATGTGAATACCTCATGGTCTGGGGCAGCTGGGATGTCCTTTCTACTAAATGTCTTTTGAAATTTAGAAGCTGAAATAGTATCATTAGCACTTGTTCTTCTAATGGGAATGGTTCCATTTGGGCATGATTCACCCTTCGAATTCCACAATTGCTTGATTTCCAGGTTATTTCCCCAAATATGATCATGTCCTTTTGGTAATTCAGGTAGAGTCTATTTATCATAATTTATTTTCAAACAAGTAAAGAAACTACATTAGTTTCGTACGTGTACCATATCAATTAACAAATACTTACTTAGCTTTAAGAAGTGACAATTTCTAAACAAACTCCTGCCATCAAATATGTATTTAGATTATTTCGTGATCTATAGAAAACATTTCATTAATATGTTAACCCATAGTTCCTATTTGAATTTTATAAAAATTCCTTCTAATACTAAACATTGTGCAATGATATACCCTTCAATACGTACTACCATCATTATAAAATACATATATACAATACTACATTAAAATCGCCTTTCTAAATATGTATACATGTAAACCTTAAGCATAATTCTAATACCGCTACGTATATAGTACGTAATTAACTTACCATCGTCATTTTTTCTCTTAATTCAGGAATATCAAAAGCTGGTTGAGGTGAAAAAAAACACAATCTATAACATCACCATCCGGACTCTGATTCAGCAAAAATGAAATTAATCTTAACATTAATACAAATAGAAACAATAATAAAAACACTAACATCTAAAACTAGCTTGTACATGGATTACCTTATACGACTTAACAAATGGCTTGTTAATCTTTCTAAGATGAGCATTAGTCAGTTTCATATTCTTTAACTTATTATCCCCCATGAAGCTTCATTTTCTTCTCGAAAATCCATTGAGGATAAAACTAGCGGAAACAATAAGGAAAACAATACAATAATGGATATGATAGTAGAGACATCTCGGCAACAATTAGACCTCATTGTTTTAGATTATTTTTATATAACAAGACCTAATCACAAATGTTGATATTTATACTATGTCGACCATGCCATGCTTTAATAATGGTTGACACAGTTTCAGTTTTTGGAAAACTGATAATTAAATATCCAGTTTTGACAAATAGTTAAGAGTAAATAAATATTTGGTGACCTCTCCATGAAACATAAACAAACCATTAAGACATTATCAATATATTAAAAGATCTAATAAACAAATAGTAAACTTTCATTTTTTTTTTATTTTGACCACTAAGTTTTTCCTTTTGTTTTTTTATCCAATAGTTAACTTTTTTTTTTTGTATTTTGGCCGCCAAGCTTTTTCTTTATTTTTTTATATATTAATTATCAATATATTAAAAGATCTAATAAACAAATAGTAAACTTTCATTTTTTTTTATTTTGACCACTAAGTTTTTCCTTTTGTTTTTTTATCCAATAGTTAACTTTTTTTTTTTTGTATTTTGGCCGCCAAGCTTTTTCTTTATTTTTTTATATATTAATTAAAATAAAACATGTAAGGCAATAGTTAACTAACTTTTTTTTTTTGCATTTTGGCCACAAAGTTTTTCCTTTTTTTTGTTAGGCAATAGTTAACTTTTTTTTTTTGTTTTTATATTTTGCCACCAAGTTTTTCCTTTGTCGGTAAAACTTCTAATTGTCTTACGTTTCGACGTAAACTTTTTTTTTAGAATGAGTCGTTCGAATATAATACGTTATTATTAGACGGCATAAATTCGAGTTGAACCCCGCAAACGCATAAATTCGAGTTGCGCCCGCAAACCTTATTTTCTTTACAACTTTATTTAATAGCTTCTAACAAAAGACACGATTTGGCAACACCACATCCAACAATCGCGCAACGCGCGAATATAAATACCACTAGTTTAACATAATTTTGTAACGAGTAAACGATCAAAATAGGCCCTAAGATTTCAACACATTTGTCACATTAGACAAAACCTTTTTTTTTTTTTTTTTTATCATGGGAAGTATGTTGTTTATTTTTTGTGTCATTCTAACCCAAATTTCTTACGTTGCTAAATGAGGCATGTTAACTCAAGGGTAAATATGTCTTTTCAGACACAGGGGTCGATTATTTTGGCAACTTTAAAATAAAACAAAACAAATTTATTTATTTATTTTATATAAACTCACCCCAACCATACGTACCCCACACTCTCTCTCTCTCCCTGTCTCGATCCCTCTCTCTTTCCCCCTAATTTGTGAATTAAACGACATTCGTGCTCAAAATTAGAAGTAACAACCGTATTGAGAAACTTGATTGTTCTTTATTCCCTAACAGTTTGTAACCAATTGACTTTTCGCTTATTTTCCTAAGGTGGTTTAGATCTGCGGTGCTGGAATGACTGAGCACTTGTCTCTTATATCTTTAATAGATAATAGACTAGTGACACTAGGAATAAGTATTGTTGTTATGAAAAAATATTTTTTTCGACTTATGTTACGCGCTAGATACACTAATGGGAATCCAAATCGGATGATAGTGTATCTTATTTAGAACAAGGAGAAGAAGAGTGACAATTGTTTGTCCATGTGTAGAAATGTAATCCTAGTTGCAGTGTGTAAGAAAACACAAAGGAACTAAACATAAGTAGTTAGAACTGGCAACTTTAATTTAATTTTTTTAATCGTAACAACCAATCTGTATGTATATATTATGTTGGTTATAAAACATAGAGATGTTATGGTAACTCATCTAAATTTATTTATCATTATTTCCATTTTAGACATTTTTTAACATATGAAGTTTGAGGATGTACTAATACTCGGTTAACTTAAGATTGTTTCTGGTTCACATCTTACTATTACATGGAATGAAGAAACGAAAAGTTGATTGCACGAATATATATTGGGGAAATCACCAAAATGTCTCTTTGACCAAGTTTTTTTTTTTTTTTTTTACCAAAATGTCCCCCTCCCGTCTCTTTGAGGCACCAAGTTTGAGGCACCTCAGCGTTTTCGGTGAGGTTTCCTACATGTGACGGCGCACACATACCTGCAACCCTACCCACACAGGTGCCCCCCTTCCCTAAGTTTCACTTAGGAAGCTCAAGGAAGAAGGAAATTCCAACCATATGTTTCCCAGACCTTTTATTTTGTACTAAGTTTCTAAATGTCGAATATATTTAAATATTTTGTAATTTGTCTAAGCTAATTTATGATATTTTATCAAGGAATTAAAGATGTACATAACTTTTAAATAATTATATTATGAAAAAAATATTATTATAATTTCAAAAACTTTAATCAAACAATCAAATGAAATCTAAGCAATAAACCTATAAATAAAAGGAGTCTTCCATTAATTTATGTATATGTAAGAGAGAAATGATACTGAACATGTTAAAGACAATTTGGATTATATCCGGGTCCTCCAAAAAATATATAATTACCCCAAGCATCACTATACCCATTTTGAACACCATAACAATTGGGCTTCTCTGCATATGTATTTAAATTAGAAACTGGAATTAAATAATTATCATGATTAACCACTTCTAAGTTCCTAGCATACGCTGCTTTCCCAAAACCTTCGTCCTGGAAGTGCCCACTGCCCATTTGAGTCCATGTATGCTTACCCAAGTTTTGAGAATACACTTCACCACCATATTCTATTATTGTCGCGTGATCTTGAAGATCCGTGAATAACTCTGCCGGCCAGTATCCCACCACTTCAGTTCCCACTCTCAACCACCAGTCGGTACTCTTAGGGTCCTGCAAAACAAGACATCAAACATAGATCACAATGGTAAATATAATTACAAATGTCTATTTTATTTTATTAATAGCTAACCTTCCATATTAGAAAGGCGACTTCGTATTGTTGACCGTTATATGTTGATATTGGATCTATAGCAGCTCCAAGGCAAACCTTTTGATTGGTTTGGATGAACCCTGGACATAGCATATTGTAGCAACCAGACTGATACCCATTTGGCTGTAGTTTTTTTCCTCAAGCTATAAGTACTATTTGTTCAAAAAGGAAATGTTTTGCGTATTTAAATAACAAAAAATAGGAGTTATGTATAAAACTTACAGTCCAATAAGTAAACAGTCTTGGAAGACTATCTTTGTGTACATTTGGAGAAACCTGCCATAACATATACTCGATATTAAAATGCGTTCAGACATACATATAAACATACTTTATTGAAAATAGAAAAAAAGGGGATATGACAAATAGGATGAAAATTGAGTCCAAAATTGCAACTTTATTCTAAAGAACGAGGCTTATGACAAAATTTTTATGAGTTTGCACACATGGTGCCTATGTGTATATGGGGAAGTGGTTTCATGTCAATTTGTCCATTCACTATTCCTTCTTTCCTATCCTTCGGCTCAGTGAAACTTCGACATCCCTCTCACCTCCCATATTCAAAGGTTTGATTCCCTTTCTCTTTCCTTGCATATACATTTTTCAATATATTTTTAGTATTTCATTAAGTTATTTTTTTCAAACAAATAACTAAAAAGTAAAAGTTTTTGTTAATATTAAAGGACATAAAACAAACACAACTTAAATAATAACCTAGATAATTGTAAACATTAATCCTTAATCACTGAGTCGTCGAATCGGATCTTAAATAGGGTCGTCAAGCTGGACCCGGACACCAAGTAGGATAATTCTTAGCATTTGTCACGAGGGAATGTGCCTACATACATGTCCCCGAGTTCGTATGAAGAGTTGTTAAAATATCATAACATGTCGGTTCACTACCATCCATTTAGAAATGAGTCCGTATTATACGTGGTAGGATCAACGAAATATTAAATAGTTATTAATAAGCGAAAATAATAAAAGAAATATTAAATAAATAAGAGATAAACAGGAAGTTATAATTTAATAATATTATTTCATATGAGAATAGACTAAGATAATTATGAGTTTAATAGGATAAATATAAAGAAATATGAGGGTGAAAAGACACCAAAAAGGGACAATTGTCTTCAAACATTTTTATTTATAATATAGTAAAAATAAAATAAAGATAAAGATAAAGATTATATATCAACTATGTTAGTTGGATATAATGTAATATATTAATACTAATATTAATATTTAACAATATCTATTAATTGGACGTAAGGCTCACATATCGTGCCAGACACGGCATGTTAAGACACGAATATGACAAGACATAGACATGAAACAGGTAAACACGACACAAAAACTTATCGTGTTAGTTTCTCCATTCACAAACACGAACTTGTTGATAACATGTTAATTAACACAATAGGACATGAACCTGCTTATAAACATTAACCATGAAATCGTATCCACAAACGTGTGAATGAGAGCCTAAGCGGCACCAACATTGAGAAGGGGTACAGGTGATGACAGACAGGTGATGGGTGATGGGGATGGTGACGGCAATGGCGGACGAGGACAGGACGATGGAGTTGAGAAGGAGGAGGGATAACTGAGTGGTGTATATGTCTATACTCTGTGATTTAAAAATGAAAATTAGGGTTCCTTTTATCTTTAGTCTGTATATGTTTAAGGTATACCCCACCTTATATTGAACATTTTTAAATAAAAAATGTTAACATGTCTTAACAGGTACTTAACATATTAACAAGTCTTTAACCTGTTTGGATACGAAACCTGTTAAGGTCTTATCGTGTTGACCTGTTTAAGATACGAAACCTGTTAAGGTCAAACACGAAACCTGTAAATGTTGGCCTAGAAAAATTAGATCAAACACGAATACGAGATATTTGGGGAGACGAACCACGATTCTTTCTATTCAACCAAACGAACTTACAAACAAGGGACAAATAAAAGCATTAACCTAGACCCATATTTATATTAATATTACCATACTAATCCTACTCAAATGCTTCTAGCAATAATAATTTAATACTAACCATACATCATTATCTCTACTAATTAACCAAACTAGATAATTCTAAACATTCAAACTAATCTTAACCTTACTAGATAAATCAAATGACTAATCTAAATCAATCTTTCACTTTGGTCCTTCAACTTTCAACTCATATGTGTTTTAGGATTAACTTTCAATATTCCCCCTTAATCCTAAAACCCGACCATGCTTCTCTTGCTTCCCCAATCTAACCACTCGGGTCTTGATCATTCTTGCTCTTCTTTCTTGATCCACAATGCTTCGTCTTGCTATCTTTCATAATCGAACCACACAAGTTCTTGATCTTCATGCGTTAACTCGAAAACAAGTTTCTTGACTGTATTCTTCCTTTCGTTCTTCTATATTAGCTTTTGACTGCATCATCTCTTTATTTCTTCTTCAAGATCCGCTTTTAAGGGCATCATTCATCAAGATCTGCTCTTGATGGGCACATTCATTCTTTCTACCGGTTTGCTTTTCTCCGTTGGAATTGATTCCCTATCCCGAACCAATCTCCAAACACCACAAACATTTCTTCTCTTTCTTTCTTTCAAGCATTCTTCATTACTTTTCTTTCAAGAAACGAGTTCTTGCTTACTTTCTACATTCTTTCAAGAAACGAACTTCACAATTCTTTTTTCAAGTAACGTCCTTCGTTTATTTTTTTACCTAAATTATTTTTCTTTACTTCATCAAGAAAAGATTTTTTGATTAACATACTTAACCCAGAACACCTGAAAAAACTTCAACTTTCAAATTGTTGCGTTCTTCTTTTTTTATCAACCTACTATAGATCAAACTAGATGAACATGCTAGCTTGTTTATACTCTTTTCCTTATTCAGAACAAAACACAAACAACAACAAATGTTTGAGATGCTTTATGTCACCAAATTACGTACCTCCTCCTTTTGTGACTTTTGGAATTTAAATTGAAAGCTTATCACCTGTCTACTAACTTGGACTACCGTAGCTTCACAAAATAAATTCACAATTGAAACCACCGAGCACTTTTTAGAATCAAATTATCTCCTTCCAATAATTTGAATTCTATACCACCGATTCACTGACATCCATATCGGTTTCGTTGCGGACACTCTTTAGCTTTCAACTTATCAAACTTTTATTCTTTTCTTCTTTCTTTTACTAGACTCTCGTTCTACCCGCCAGTGCAACCCCGTGAGGGGCTGCTCTCCCTTGCTCGGAAAATGACTTTCAAAACCGCTAAGCCCTTATACCAATTGTTCGCCCAGACAATTAGATCAAACACGACGAATACGAGATATTTGGGAGATGAACTCACGACTCTTTCTATTCAACCAAATTAACGAACTTACAAACAAGGGACAAATAAAAGCATGAACCTAGACCCTATTTATATTAATATTATCATACTAATCCTACTCAAATACTTTTAGCAATAATAATCTAATTCTAACCATACATCATTATCTCTACTAATTAACCAAACTAGATAATTCTAACATTCAAACTAATCTAATTAACCTTACTAGATAAATCAAATAACTAATCTAAATTAATCTTTCATTTCATTCTTTAACTTTCAACTCGTATGTAAATGAAAAAAAATGATTTTGTTATGTTTCTAGTCGTATTTGTATTTATAAATAAATATTACGTATCCAACTTCACATTAAACAGAATAACTAAACTATATATAAATAAATAAACAAATAAGAAAGACAGATAAGGATGAACTTACATGCCAACCAGCTTCAACACTGTTAGCGGGATGGGTTGGAACGTCAGCTAAAACCCAAATTTGTGAAAGGCTAAAATCAGATAGACTAACATTTGGTTCCCACACATTTAAAAGTGCCTTTGCCCCATAGAATTCACCTTGCTTAACATACCCAATTGCATGCTGCAATATAAAAAACATTAAATCGATTTTGATATTCAATTTAAAATAAATAGCTAGGAGGCCAATTCACACACAAGACGAAAATAATTAGGTTGTGAGTTCTATAAGTTTGGACAAGATTCAAGAGTTTATTGATTCATTTGTACAATGTTTACAGCCAATACATAAACTATTTATACTATACAATGACATCTATACATTAATTCTAATGGAGAGATTTATGCACAAGAATATGGAAATTATTGAATAGCATGATATTAGCCTTGTGATTGTGTAACCTCCTTGACCAGTGATTGTGTAACCTCCTTGACCATATTAATGTTGATTGACATTCCTTATACGCCCCCGCAAGATGGAGGATCCATCGGATACTCCAATCTTGGACCGATTGCGAATGAAGGGTGCTCGTGGTAAAGGTTTGGTAAGCATGTCCGCTAGTTGATCTTGAGAGCTAATATGAAGAACCCGTAAATGTCCAGCTGCAATTTGTTCGCGAACAAAGTGATAATCAAGTGCTATATGTTTCATCCGTGAATGATATACGGGGTTAGCACAGAGATAGGTAGCACCGGTGTTGTCACAAAACAAAGTAGGGACTGCAGATGAAGTGAGGCCCAGTTCATTCAGTAAATGCTTAGTCCATGTGATTTCTGCTGCAGCATTGGCTAGAGCTTTATATTCGGCTTCGGTTGAAGAGCGAGAAACCGACTTTTGGCGAGTAGACTTCCATGAGATAATATTAGTGCCAAGGTAAAGCATGTAGGCAGTAGTGGACCGACCAGCATCATGTACGCCGCCCCAATCCGAATCTGAGAAGGCCGAGAGATCGAGCGAGGAATAGCGGTTCAGAAAAAGGCCATGATGAATGGTGCCTTTAAGATAGCGAAGTACTCGTTTGAGAGCTTGCCAGTGAGTTTGACGTGGGTGGTGCATAAATTGGGAGAGTTTGTTAATGGCAAAGGAAATATCCGGGCGAGTGAACGCGAGATATTGAAGAGAACCTACAAGTTTTCTGTATGGGGTGACATCAATTGAAGGTGAGGAGTCGAACAAGGATAAAGGTTCAGTAGAACTGAGTGGGGTAGTGACATCTTTTGCCCCATCCATTTTAAATTGATGCAAGATATCTTGGATGTAGCGGTGTTGTGATAAGAATAGACCTTTGGGTGTGGGAATCACTTCAACACCAAGAAAATGATGAAGCATACCAAGATCTTTGATAGAGAATTTTTGGCTTAAAGCAGTGATGAAGTTATCAAGGAATTGTGTGTTGTTGCCTGTAAGAACGATATCATCGACATACACCATGAAGTAACAAATGATATCGTTATGTTTGTAGATAAAGAGAGATGCATCGGCTAATGATTTTTTAAAACCAAAGCGAAGGAGAAAGTTTGCAAGTTCAATGTACCAAGCACGTGGTGCTTGTTTTAAGCCATACAAGGATTTTTTGAGCTTGCAAATATGATTAGGGTATTGAGGGTTAACATAGCCTGGTGGCTGAGTCATGAAAACATCTTCACGGAGGGTTCCATGGAGGAAAGCATTATTGACATCTAACTGACGCAAGGGCCAGTTTTTTGTAAGAGCAATGGACAGAATGGTCCGAATGGTAATTGGTTTGGTGACGGGACTAAAGGTATCAAAGTAGTCCTTTCCATGTTGTTGCAGGAACCCTTTTGCTACGAGACGGGCTTTGTATTTCTCAATAGAGCCGTCTGGATTGCGTTTAATTCTAAAGACCCATTTGCAACCTATCGGTTTGTCGGGTGTAGGGGGAACAAGTTCCCATGTTTGGTTTTGTAGGAGAGCATTGAACTCGGAGTCCATGGCTGCGCGCCATTCAGGATCTTTAGATGCTTGGTTATGAGTTGCGGGTTCGAGTGAGGGTGGAAGAGGGTGAATAGTTGTGTTGTTGATGGTATGGGGGTTGTAATACTTCGGGTTGGGTTTTCGATTTCGGTGAGGCCGAGAGGTAGAGGAGGAAGAATTTGAATGTGTGTGGGAGTAGTGGTTGAAGGCAGTGGTGTTTGGGAGGTAGCTGAAGTATTATTGGGATTGGAAGTTGATGAAGGTTGATTTGAGATGTAGTGACATGATGATCGGGTGTGGGTGAGGGTTGTGTTTCGGCTATAGGAGTAGGATCGGATTGGGGTTGGAGTGTATTGGTGAGTTAGTTAGTGATTGAGGAGGAGGGGACGGGCTAGGAGTGGTCGTGGAGTGTGAGGAGGTTGGTGCTTGGAGCGATTTGAGTTAACGGGCCGAGAGGGGTGGTGAGAAAGATGATGGGTTCATTGCTTGAGTTAGCATTTGGAGATGAAGTTTGTGTAGGGGTAGAAGTAGTGCTAGAAGTGAAGTGGGGAAAATTTTGTGTATTGGTGAAACCAGAAGGAAGGAAAGTTGTAGGAGACGGTAGAGGGGTTGATGATTAAGGTGAGTGTTTAATGGGAATATATGATCAACAAACTCCACATGGCGTGAGTGGTATAGTCGTTGAGAGGATGGGTCAAAGCACTTATAGGCGGATTTAGAGGATGAATAACCAAGAAAGATGCATTTGGAGGAACGAAGATGAAGTTTAGATTTGGCATAGGGACGAAGCCAAGGGAAACACAAACAACCAAAGGGTTTGAGTTTTGTGTAGGTGGGTGTGGTTTTGTACATTTTTTCATAAGGCGACGAGAAATTGAGGATCTTTGTTGGTAGACGATTTATGAGATAAACCGCGGTTTGAAACGCATGAGACCAAAAGGTGAGTGGTAGATGAGCATGATAAAGGAGGGAGAGCCCGGTTTCAACGATATGTCGGTGTCGTCGTTCCGCTACTCCGTTTTGCTCTGGGGTGGTGGGGGGAGTAGTAAAATGAGAGATACCTTGTTGTTGAAGATAGGAGGTAAGACCTATATATTCGCCCCCATTGTCCGAAAAGATTGATACGATTGATGTACGAAAAAATTTCTCAACGAGTGTTTTAAATTGAGGAAACAAAATAGAAACATCGGATTTCTTTTTGATGGGATAAAGCCAAGTGTACTTAGAGTAATAGTCAACAAAAATTACATAGTAGGAATAGCCATCAATTGAGGTTTCAACCGGTCCCCAAACATCTGTGTAGATAAGTTCAAGCGGTTTGGATACAATAAAAGAATTTGCACCAAAGGGTAGTTTATGACTTTTATTCAATGAGCATGCATCACAATGAAAAGAACCATCGGACATATTATTATAGACAAGTCCTAATTTATTTAGTAGTCTCTTTAGAACTTGAATAGATGGGTGTCCAAATTTGTGATGCCATGAAAGGAGAGATGTAGATATCTTGGTGCTTGAATTAACTTGCATAGAAGGAGAACAAGAACTTGGTGTGGCATAGTAGACATCATTAACGTTCACTCCCCGCATTAGGTGCGCCCCCGTGCGAAGATCCTTAACCAAAAAATGAAAAGGAAAAAATTCGACAGAAACTTTGTTAGTTTTACAAAGCTTAGCAACAGAAATAAGACGATTACGAAGTTTCGGAACAAGCAATACATTGTGAAGTAGTAAGGAGCGAGATGATGTAGGGATTGAAGAATGACCAATGTGAGAGATGGAAAGAGTATTACCATTACCTAGAACGATCTCATCGGGGCCTCCGTATTCGGATAGGTTATGCATGAATACTTGGTCGGGTGCAGCATGATCAGAAGCACCGGAGTCGAACATTAGCGAGGACGAGGAGCTTGCCATGGATGAGTTGACTTGCGGATTTGAGGAGGACTTGGCAATAGCAATGTTGTTGTTTTGCAAAAACCGAGCAAGCTTTCGGCAATCCTTAGTATCATGACCTGGAATAGTACAAAATTGACAAAATAAATTGTTACGGTTAGTACGATAGTTTGAAGATTGGCTTCCAGTAGTAGGTGTGGCTGCATTGGAACGAGACCCATATTGGGTGTTTCTGTTTGAAAAGCGACCGGAGCCGTTGTTGGACCCATAGTTATTGAACCGGTTTTGTTGATTGCGAACAGGATGAGAGTTGTGTTGACGATAGGTACTGTTCACAGTTGTGATTAGTGGAGCAGGTTTTGATTCAAGAAGAGACCTTTCATGGTCAATAAGTTTTTCATAGAGGTCAGGAAATGTGATGGAGGTGTTCAAGGTTTTCAAGGCTGCTGTTATTTCTTTGTAGTCGTCACCGAGATGAGCAAGGATGTGAGCGGTGAGGTCGTCATCATCAATCGGTTTTTGGGCTAAAGCCAACTCGTCTGCTATGGCTTTCATTTCATTAAGATAATCGGCCACGGGTCGAGAACCTTTGCTGGTAGTAGCAAGTTTAGTGCGAAGTGAGATGATTCGGGAACGTGATACACTAGCATAGCTATCATTTAGACGTTGGAAAAGTTGTCTGGAAGTCTCGGCAGAGGAGACAAGGGGCTGAATGGTCTCGGAACAACTTCCGAGTAGAGCACCAAGAAGGATTCGGTCTTGGCGAAACCAAGATCGGTAAACCGGATTTGGTTTGCCTTCAAGAATTTTCGGTGGTGGTTCTGTGAGTCCATCAATAAATTGCTCGAGTTCGAGCCCTTCGAGTGTGGAAATAACTTGTTTTCCGCCATGAGGGAAAGTTGGTGGCTGTGAGTTTGATTGGAAAGTTGGTGTGGGTGGATAGTTCGATGATGGTGGTGGATGTTGCTGCCATTGAAAGTAGCAGGTTTGGAAAAAAAAAGGCTAGGATCGACTTGCTCTTGATACCATATAATGATGGACAAGATTCAAGAGTTTATTGATTGATTTGTACAATGTTTACAGCCAATACATAGACTATTTATACTATACAATGACATCTATACATTAATTCTAATGGAGAGATTTATGCACAAGAATATGGAAATTATTGAATAGCATGATATTAGCCTTGTGATTGTGTAACCTCCTTGACCAGTGATTGTGTAACCTCCTTGACCATATTAATGTTGATTGACATTCCTTATAGAAGCAGCCTCTCTATTCCCACGGAGTAGAGGTAAGGCTGTTTACATCTTACCCTCCTCAGACCTTACTGTAGCTTCGCTATTGGTAGGATTAACTAAGTATGATGATGATGATGATAATGAGGAAGATAGATGAACTTTTTATGCTCTTAACTCCAAGACATGTATTGTAAGTACATGTTAAATTTACTAGATTAAACTTCTGAATGAATCCCATCATGTTCAGATCCGTGTTTACTTGCCTGGAATCGAGCCATGGGTGATGGTCCTAGAGGAGTAGAAATTTTCCCAGATCATTTTCAGGCTTCAACTTCTGGTGTGGAGACCCCTCAAGCCAGAAGTCCGTCCATTTCATGTACCAAGAATGAATTAGAGGTATTATTCATGGCACGGATATAAGTTATACATTGATCATATTCTTCTTATAAGTGATAATAATTATAGATTGATTTCATTTAAGTTCATTTGATATGCATTAGCATAGTTCCAGCAGCCGTTCATGGGCAAGAAGAAGATTAAAAAGTGCTGCATCCATTTTGAACTTGCTCAGTCCCCGGAAGCTATCATGGGTAAATGACACAGATGGGCAAGAAAAGGTCAATTTGATAAATCGATACATGATCCTTTAACCCTCTTTTAATATTCCGCTTTTTATTAAAATTATTTATTTTTGTGTTTAGCAGTTGTGTTATCTTCTGCTGAAGTAAAATCCCTTCAATCAGAACTAGCTGATTTAGAGGAAAGAGAAGCTCATCTGAGAGCTAAGTAAGGAAAATTGACACTTCTAATTCAACAATAGCAACATGCCTCCAAATTAAAGTTATCTTTGTGCAAATGATCTGTTACTTGCAGGTTGGAACATACTGACGAAATTCTGCGTTCTTGCCTTCTTTCAGGCTACTTATACATGAGAACTGTATATTCCATGACTGTTTCCCTCTTTTTCTAACATTGAGTTCATATTTTAGTAACTGACTGTTTTCTATAAAATGCTGTTTAATAGAGATGGGAAACATTACCTGGAGAACCACTTCCTCTTGATGACATGGAAGTTGATGACTGGCTTCCGCGTTTTGTTTGTTCTACATGGACCTTGCATCTATTTGTATTTTCTGAGCACAGGTGATACCTTGATTCCCTTTGATTACTCCGTCTTATATCACTATGCACACACACACATATCCATTTATACACCATTCTTGAGGACTCATCTTCATGTCTTTCCATACCATTTACATGCCAAAATTGACCTGTTGTACATTAATTCGTGAGTCTGTGCGAGTTCTATTTGCTACAAGTGCTGTCAAACTTATATTGTTATCGAGTCCGATACTGCTTTAATAGACACGAGTTCTTATTGTGATCATATTATGGAACATGTATCTTAGGAATAATGCTATACTTTGATGCAGCCAACTTATATCCCTACACTGTGTTCTCAAATTTTCATAGAAAATCATACAACAAAGTGGGGGCACCAAGCTTTCTTTTTTGCATGTTATCCGAGTTGGAAAGAAAGTTTCTTACAATCTAAATAAGTGAGTTTCAATATACGGTATTTTGATCTTCAAAAAAATATCAAGTATTCATAGTCTTTCTTTTCCTTTTCACAAACATCCCACATTTGTCGCCGTTTCCTTCTATATCATGCTCTTTCTCTCCCAACAAAACTCAAGAAGGGAACGAAAAGACTTATGATTTTTATTAGGTGACAAACTACCCCTGATTTAAACCAACATATTTTTCATTGTAAGTCATCATATCATTGAGAAACATTTGCCATCTATCCAACTCGAGAACTGGTAAACAATTGCTGCAGATGTAATTCTGTTCATGATCTGATTATACATGCACTTGTTTGTAAATTTTGCCTCCTGATGGTTCACTTTACTGATCAGCCTAAAAAATGTTGCAGATATAAGCCCTCAAGATTCCACCCTGCTATCTGACATCATTGAAGTAGGGCCAATGCCGCATGTCATTCAAGAAGATGGAGAAACTCGATATTATTTTTATATAGTAACTCGCCTTGGATTGAGATATGAGTGTTCAAGCACTTCTAAAATCCAGGTACAACTTGCATTTTGTATAACTTGCTAGAATTCCTTTAACTTGTATCAATTTCTTCTTTTTGTGGATGTCATCTTAAATAAGACATACAATCATTATCATATGTTCGTTTCATTCTCTCTTAGGTGGACAGTTGGTTGACGGCGTTGCAAGACAAATGCAAATTGGGCTCACATTCAAGCTGATTCATAATCATAACCAGACAAATGACATCTGATTGTGCACTTATGGTAAATGGTAGGTGGGTTAGCAGATAAGATTAGATTGTTAATAGTCGTCGGTTTAATGGTGGACTATGAGGCTTGTTTACCAGTTCATTGAGATTGATGGAATTTGTTGTTTTGCATGGATGGTCAAAAGGTGTGCCAATTTTCTTGTGCATTTAGTGTTTTACCAATGTTTCTATCTTCTTATCTTTGTATTTGTCACCAAAAATGCTATGGATGGAAGTGCTATGAGCTGTAAAACAAATGGGTAGGTCAGATTGTGTAACGTGTTAAAACAGGTTCATGTCAAATTGGGTTAGGGTAAATATTGTTGGTCAATGCGGGTTCACCTGCTATATTTGTTTTCTTGATGGCTAGTGGTGACGGATGATAGCGGTGGTGGTGATGAAGATAACTAGGGCGACTTGTGTGGGACCACGTTATGTGACACCAGTAAAAGATTGTAAGTAATCTTTATATCGATCAGTTGAGTGACACCGTATATTTGAAAAATGATAGTTATGCTGACAATGTGAAGATTTTTTTTTACTTAAAAGCTCAAAGGAAAACATTTTTTTTTTGTTAAAAGGTATTGCGCAATTTTTTCCCCAATAATTCTAGCCCATTGCGACTAAAATGTTAGTTTAGCCTTTTTTATTTTGAAAACCCAACTCTCACCTTTTTGTATTGCTTATCGGTTCTAGCCTTGCTCGTCCTTTGATGCAATTTATGCCCGAGTTGCACCTTATGTGACTTCGGGCTAGCCGGGGGGTCATCGTGTGTTGCCTTCCTGTTAGACAGTGCGCTGACAACAACTGACAAGGAAATAAATACTGTCATCAACTATTATTTGCTGTTATATGATCGATAGTTAACACCCAAAACAATAGCAGACAGGTAATTACCTGGAATATGTGGCGGATATTGAGCCACATATGGACTTAGAGCTGTTCAAATCGCTCGCCGCTCGTGGATCGATCGTCGTTCGTTCGGAAAATGCTCGAAAAATGCTTGCTCGTTCTTCCGCTCGGTTGTATATGAGCCGATCGGCTCGGTTTGGTTTGTAAATGAGCCAAGCACGAGCATAGGTACGCTCGGATCGGTTCGGCTCGAATAAATTTTTATTTATTTAATAATAAATATACACACAATTTATAGATAAATTTATGGCTTTACATATAAGATTCTATTGGATTTGACTCAGTATATGCAAACAAAATATAACCAGCCCACTTAACACAATAAAAAAATCAACACTAGATTTAATAGTAAAACAATAAGTCATGACGTGATAGTCTTGACTTCTTTATGTTAATAGTCATCCATCGCTAATTGTCGTTTGATATCACACCTACGTCACAATGCAACAACTGTTGTCTGACGTATGCTCATCTCCTCACCAGCCTCAATGTAAGCCTTATCATTGAACACTGGGATCTCAATATTAGTGTTAGCATCGGACATTTTGACCTTAGTTGTCACTCGACAATGAAAACATCGAAGGAAACATCCCAATGTTATAATCGTCCATATTATTCTCCGCTCGATTCTCGCTCGGCGCTCGCTCGGAAAATTTGCGCTCGAAGAATGCTCGTTCGGTTTTCGGCTCGATTGTAATCGAGCCGCTCCGCTCGGTTCGGTTTGTAAACGAGCCAAGCACGAGCAAAGCTTCGTTTGGATCTACTCGGCTCGTGAACAACCTTACATATGGTAGTATGGTACATGGATTTACATAGACTATGTGACTGAGATTACCAATACTCACCCCAATATCATCCCTACCGTTCATGGGGTTCACAACTACAACCATCATAAAAACAGGTATGGAGTGATATGAAAATTTACCACGTTTCAATCAATCTAGAGTTGATGTCGGCTGCATAGATAGAACGGCGACACTTTTAGGTTCGTGAACCATGAATGATGAGATGAGAGATAAAGTTTTTGAGTAAGACGAGATGAAGCACAAATCTATGATACTTCTGGTTTGAAGAAGAAACAGGGGTGGTTGTGGGGGTGTTCACGGTTCGGTTTCAAACCGAGGTCTCACGCGTATCATCCATGGCGATGTACGGCTCATGAGTTACGAGAAGGCGTTAAAGTTAACTCGTTTTCATGGTTAAGAAATATGGCTAAGAATAATACACCTCTAGTTAAAGCTGGTCTCTAAGGTAATGGGTGGCAAGTTATTTTTTTACGCCCACGCGAGAATAATAGTCACCTTTAATATTATCTTTAATGTCCACCAAATTCTCAACGCAACAGGAGCTGGCGCAGCAAAGTGCGATCTTAACCGTGCACCAAACCCTCAACGTAATAGGAGCTCCCGCAACGAAGCACGGATAACCGCAACGAAGCACGGATAACTAAAACACTAGTTTTGTAAATATTAAAGTTTTAAATAAATCCTGCAATCAAAGTTATGAAACTTTAAAAAACAATCAAGTTTATTCGTCATGATTTTCTTTTAACTGTGTAGTTGTTGATCTGGAAAGGAGTTAATTAGTACACCTAACCCCCACGTGGTTCGCAACGAACGGCTGAAAATGCTAGATCTGGTGCCACGTGGATCTTATTTAAGCGAACGGCCCATTTAGGCTTAGGGTTTTGGCATCTAACTACAAAATCACGCACACGAAGCAGCATATGATGCCTTCATAATTTACTAGATTTCACATCACTTCCATCCCTCAACTTTACATCACTTTAATACATAAACCTTTCAATAAAAGCACATTATCCAAATTAAACCCGTTGCACGTTAAATCATTTATTTATTTATTTGCTTGTATTTTACCCCTTTTTTTCTCAATCATGCTAAAACATGTCCTTTGGAATTGTGATTCGTGTATTGGTAAACGATTATATATCTATTCGAAAATATTATTCATAGACATTATTGGTTCAATCAAGTATTTACTGTGTCTTGATATCGGGTGGTAAGAGGTTTGATTACGAGCACTGTCCAATATTTGATATATTCCATCTAAAATTATGCTTTAGATCTACGTGCATCAACCTTAGTTATTTTGGTCGATATATTTTTAAGTTTTAACACGGTAAACTTTTTAATTTGGCTTGTTCTCGCTATCATTTTCTTTTCTAGAATATATTTGGAGTTCGAAACATCAAATGACACATTAAGTATTTACTTCACCTAGCGAAAACATAGATACCATTTATAACTTACTTTCTATCTAACCTAAGACGTGATAATTATTATTTTGTATATAACAAAACCATTTTTCATTCATTTCCATAGTGTAGATCTCACAATTTCACGAAAAGCTATCCCTTTCCATCCATAGAACATACATCTTTTCGTACATATCAAATGTGTCGTCTATTGGCTTCGATATTCATTTAGCTACCAAGTACCAACAATGCCATGGTGGCATGGTTGTTACCAACTTACCATATTGGTTTATAATTTAACTTTACATAAAGAAGCTTGTGTTAATCATAACAGTGTAATTCTTAAAAACCGTTTCCTGACTAGGGTCCAGCGAGTTATTCATAGTAGTGTTTCGGCTTCGGGTAGGCAATGCTACGTTTTTAGTAGATTAGGGTTTGCCATTCATAAATAAATGACGACGCAGCTTGTTGCCCGTCTACTTGCTATCTTGATGTGATTTTCTCAGTTTAAGTTATTATAAAAAAAATAACATAAAAAAACATAACGAAAACAACTTTAGGGATGAAAATATAGTTATTCTAAACCCAAAGGACTAGTTTTGGTAACTCATGCAAACCTCATGGTAAAACTTGTAATAACATCCACTTGTTTCCACCAACATTGGTAACCTCAAATATCCAATCACAATCAAACCATCATCACCCTCTCTGCTCAAAGTAACTCTCCATCCATTTTCAGCAAATTATTATTTGATCGAAGCAGAAGAAGAATGAGTTCACAGATTTTTAGATCTGCTTCACGAGCTGCTAGGTCTTTCCTCTCTTCTGCTTCTAAGCAGAAGCGTCTCTTCTCCGGTAACATTTTCGATCAGTTTTTTTTTGTTAACAACTTTTTATCATATCTTTCATAAGCATTTGTTTATGTTTTGATCTGATTGAGATTAGTTTCATAGTTATGATCAATATGATGTAAATTCAGTATTGCAAATTGTTTTGACCTGTCGGTGCAAATTATTAACATCTGTCGATGATTGAAATCCTGAATTTACGACTTGAATTTTGTTTCTTTTAGTAACTGTTATATTTCATAAGCATTTTAAATATTTCCTCAAGTTTTTATTAATTAAGATGTAAAATCTAATGAGCATTTGTTCATGTTTTAATCTGATTGCGATTAGTTTGATTGTAATGATGGATATGCTGTAACTTCTGTATTGAAAAATGTTTTTGATTTGTCGGTGCATATTGGCGTGATGATGTGAAATCCTGAATTTAAAACTTGAATTTTATTTTATTTTATTCCAGTTTTGTGATATTGAACTCTAATCATTTAAATTTGACATAATTTTATGCGTTCGGATAAATATTTATGTAATAGTTATCATATTTATATCAAAATATTTGCTTTATTTTAGTTCATGAGTGAGGGATAATCGTATATTACTGCGACGGCGATGAAAATATGTTTGTTTTTAGCATGATTTTTTATTATACTTTTATTCTTATATAGTTGATTTAGCATGCAGTAGCTAATTTTTACCAGGCAGGTGAGAAAATTAGGCTTTATGAAGTCTAGTGTTGGTTATAAGAGGGTGTACTGTTTTTATTGTTCTATTTTTCATATGTATTGGTAACTAAAAGAACATTTTCCTTCTTTGTGTGCCTATGCTATTGCAATGGTACGACATTCCATAATCTGAACATTGAGTCCATGCCAGCCGTTATCAAAATGTTGATAAAATGTATAATTTACATATTTTTGTTCTTTCATTTGTAGAAGGAAGAGCTGCTGCTACTGCTACAGTTGTTTCGGTCAAAGGAGTCTTGCCAGCACTAGCTTCTTTTGGACGTGATCATTCTGGAAACACATCCGGCAAATGGATTGTTGGAGCTTTTGCTCTCCCTGCTGCAGGTTTTTTACTTTTTTCTATCTGTTATTACCTTAACGAATTACTCTTTTTTGACATTTGTGCATCAGATTAACTGAAACTTCTGAAATCTTTTAATTTCTTAATAGCATACATGCTTCAAGATCAAGAGGCACATGCAGCAGAGGTATTACATTCTTCTGCAGTAGTTATGATAGAAATTTGATAAGCATGACAGCCATTCTAGCCGTTTCACTACAATAATGAGTTTGCCCTCCACAAGCCTTTCTTTTGATATATATTTAAAACGTCATGGATCCCTTCTTTTTCTTGTGCAGATGGAGCGCACTTTCATTGCTATCAAGCCCGATGGTGTGCAAAGAGGATTGGTAATCTAACAACCCCTATTTTTATGTATTTTAGATAGTCTTTACTCATTTACTGTGTCATGAGTGTGACTTAGTAGCTGTTCACTCTACTACAACAAAAAATACGAAGAGAGTTCATTTTTTGTGTCTTTTCTTCTTTGTAGACAGTTTCTCATCATGTAAAACTTCTTTTTGCCAGATTTCAGAGATTATAGCTCGGTTTGAACGTAAAGGCTTCAAACTCGTTGCCATTAAACTTGTGACCCCTACAAAGTCCTTTGCCCAGCAGCATTACCATGATCTTAAGGAGAGACCATTTTTTGATGGGCTGTGTGACTTCCTCAGCTCTGGTCCTGTTCTTGCCATGGTAATTAGTTAGAATCAAATTATTGATCCTTGTTTTATATATATGCATTTAGACTATTTATTCTGATCAATCATTGATGCAGGTTTGGGAAGGAGAAGGTGTGATTAAATACGGGCGTAAACTCATTGGAGCCACAGATCCACAAAAATCAGAACCAGGAACCATCAGGGGTGATCTGGCTGTTGTTGTGGGAAGGTACACACATTAAAGAAATTTACAACCTGGGCCCATTTGTAACGGGTGTTCACAGTTGGCGGTTTGGCCGGTCTTAACAAAATTCTGGGCCGAAGCGCTAACTAAGGACGGGTTGGGTGGGTGAGCTGGACCGGCTGGTATGACTATTAATAGTTTGGATTTGGTGGTCTGAACCGTTTTTTTTTTCTCGAAATCATTAGTTTGTCTTAGAATTTTAAAATGATAAAAGATGGGTATTGATTATAATATATGTACATAATTACATCTTAAAAGGACTATAAATAATAAAAGTTTGTCGGTTTCAAGTTTCAAACTGCACCAAACCATTGAAACCGGAGTATTTGGATCTCAATCTGGCTAAACCGGCCAACTTTCTTAGGTTTGGGCCGTTTGGTTGTTTCTATGGTTTATGAACACCCCTACAAGTCATTGTGTATGCAAATCTTAATGTCATGAAACAAACTATACACGGATTCTCTTTTCATGTCAGAAAATGTTGGGAGACTTGTAGCATGATGAGTTGATGATCATTATGTTGTGGTTTGTAGGAACATCATCCATGGAAGTGATGGTCCAGAAACCGCCAAGGATGAAATCAGCTTATGGTTCAAACCAGAGGAGTTGACGAGCTACACAAGCAACCAAGAAAAGTGGGTCTATGGAGTCAACTAATGCCATCCGTTTTTTTGCTTTATCGGCTGTCTAGGCAAATTAGTTCCTCGGCTGCAAGAATAACAACCAAAGAATAAAATGTTGTTTTTTTCTCCTTTAAAAATGAGCAGAACCACTATAAGTTTTGTAACTTAAAAGATATTCAAAGACTACCATTTTAGTTGTTAAAGACATAAATGTATGGTTGATGCATGGCTGTTTTCACCTCTTTTGGTCTTCGACTTTTTGTTTTTAGTTGTTGAACACAAAAACACTTTGGCTTTTCTTTTTTTCAATCTCATAATGAAAGGAAGGGGTGGCGGCGTAGCTTGTTGCCCGTCTACCTTCTATTGTGATGTAACTTTCGTATTTTGTTTTAATGAAAAGAAATTTCTTGACTTAAAAAAAAAAAATCTCATAATGTTTGATTTTCTTTTGAGGGTACACATATGGTTTGTTTAGGCCGGTTTTGACAAATTTCAACACGGAACCACTAACTATGGTTTCATGGAAGGACAAAAAAAAAGCAACTAGGTTATATGGAAGGGGCAAAAAAATAACTTTTTAAAATGATAAAGATGGGTTTATGATTGTAATAAATATAATCCAACTACATATTTCAAAAATAAAAACAGCTGCTTAGGTTTGTACAATTTGGTTTCATTTCTAATTTCATTAATTGTTGAACCAAACATAATTTAGTATTTCAAATCTAGACCAAACATGTTATCCACCCCAAAAAATCAAGCTTGTTGCATACGACATTTGAAATGAAATCACTAATACTCATCATGGGTCTGTCTAGCTCATCTTCTTCCAATGTCAAGAGAACATTTTTAAATCATTTCTTAAATTTAATTACTCCGTTAAAGAGTTGATAATCTAAAAACACAAACGATCATATGTAATCACTAAACGTCTCTTACCAATCAGGGGGTGTAGCTCATATGGTAGAGCGCTCGCTTCGCATGCGAGAGGCACGGGGTTCGATTCCCCGCACCTCCATTTCCTACGAACTTTTTTTATATCGATAATAACAACATTATAATAATTATTATTATTAAATTATTATTAAAAATATTTTAATTCCAGCCATACAAACTTCCAACCTCTCGTTCCTCATCTTCTCCACCCCTGTTTGTTCTCACCTCCATTTCACACACACACACACACATATCGCATGACGCTTAACTTAACATCTCCATGGCCAAACCGTCTCCATCTCCACTCCACTCCCCATCACCGCTTCCTATCCACCCCTAACGAACCTACCTATATGTTTTGCAGTTTTCGCACTCCAAATTATAAAACCAACAACAATAACATCAAAGCTTCGTTGAGTGAGAGCTATCACGAACGTGCTGTGGTGGACGGTGGTGATGATGATGCTGCTAGTAGTAGTAGCAGTGAATATGACTTGATTATTAGTAAAGTTTCGGCTACAAAAGATGCGAGTGAAGCACTCCAACTGTTCGGTGAAATGTCTAAGAGAAGCGGTGGTGTTGTTACTACTTCTGATTGTTGTTCCATTATTTCGGCTGCGTTAAATCGGAACAATGCTGATTTGGCACTATCTGTTTTCCAAGCCATGCGATCAAGTTTTGATGCAGGTATATAGGAACTAAATTTTATTGTAGTGAGGTTGTTAGGAGCTAAAGTCATGTGAAAGTATATTATTGTATGTTTGGTTAGAGTAGGCACAGATATAGCTATTGGGAACTTGGTGTCAGTAGCATCTATTACAAAGTTGATTATTAATGTTAGGTTTTATTTGTTTTTGTATTGATACAGTAGTACCTCCAGCCATGCAGTTGTAGATAATCAGTACCTGTGTCACTGTGTGTGTGTGTGACTGTGTGTCTGTAGAAATTGCGCGCTTTGTGAAAGTAGTTAGGAAATAGATGCTTTCAAGGTTTACAATGCAATAGTGTAAGGATATATATATTGAATTTTATGACTTACAGCTATAGCTTTAGTAAGATATTTGATCTTAGTGTATATGTTTGTAGGTGCAAATCATTTATGAAATATTTCTAATCATCTCAAACTAGAATGTTAAAAAGTACAATTTGATTGTCTAATTGTGCATATTTGGGTGCTTGTACATGAAGCACAAGACAAACAAGGACATATGTTCTGCCTTTCAAAGCATATGAGTATATAACTGGAGTAGTGTAAACATTGAACCAAATTTCAAGATATGATTAACATTTGAACCAATTTTCCCATCTACGGTGGTCTTTTATAGTTCCATTTTTTAACGGCTTTTTAAATTATTGACTATAACGTATGGATGAAAATATGTCGTGTTGGCTAGAGGATGGGCTTAATGTACTAATGTCTGATGAATGTGGTAGGTGTAGGAGATAAAGATGTTGGTGACAGATGGAGGTGGTCCAGACCTGATGTAAATACATACACACTGTTAGTTCGGGGTCTTGCAGCATCATTGAGGGTTTCAGATGCCCTTAAGATTATTGCTAATGTTTGTCGAGTGGGAGTATCTCCTGGTGAAGAGGTACGACTGCAGATACTGTTTTGACTTATCATTTGGCTAGCATTATGCTAAATATACCTTTAAAGCTGGTGTTTTATGTTTTCCTACAGCTTCCTGCAGCCTATTCTTTCAAGTTTCACTGTATAATCAAGTTTTCTAGCCTCTCATTTATCGTCATATTGATCTGCAGTTTGCTTTTGTTCATACAGGTCCCTTTCGGTAAGATTGTAAAGTGTCCAAGTTGCATGATAGCTGTTGCTGTTGCACAACCGCAAAATGGTATTCAGGCATGCACACTTGCCTAGAAAATATGTATTTCCCCTCTTATTATGAATAAAAAAGAGGCCTAAGAGAACGGAGAAAATGCCAGCTGAGTTTCTCAGGAATTTTATTGTCCTTCAGACCTTCCCCTATGTCCATGAACATTTTGCAATTAGTTTGAAACTCACAAATACATGCCCCAAAAAGTTAAAAACAGTCTGCTTGGCAAGCATTTTCTCTTCTCTTGGTTGGCAGTGCAAACTTGATTGGTAAATTAGCTAGTAGATAATCAATATGCACATGTTGGATGTTGATTTTACATAGTTTCATGTACTGCCATTGAAACATATAGATTAGCATGTGAATGCTAATGATCTATCATTTCTTCCTCCCTTTAGTTCATCATGTTTTTATGCTTCCTTATCAGATAGAATCTGTCCTGCAGATTGTTTCCTGCTCCAAATGCCGTTACCAATATGAGCTTGTTTCTGGCAACATAACTAGTATCGAATCAGAAGAAATAAGGTTGGTTGTCTGTATTCCTACACCTACTTGTCTTTGGTGCTCTCAATCATCACTATTGAGTGGTCAAGTTATTTGCTTATTGCTTACATAGTACTTTCAGTTGTTTCATATGAGTTGGATGGACTTTTGACTTCTGGTCCATGTTAGTTTCTACTTTCTATACTGATCATTTCCAAAGTTTTTCCATGTTTATTAATGATGTCAACCCTCTTTCCCTTGTTAACAATTCTTGCTGTGTTTATATGAAAAAAAGTAGTGTAGTGCTTAAAAAAAGAGTACCTTAGTCTATGATGTTGATCATGTGATATTCACTTTTTCTAAGGATGTCCTCCTGCCGAACGCAGCATGGATGTGCCTGCATGGAAAAGAGGCCTACAGTTCTTGCAGCTAATCAAAGAAACTACTCCTGCCGCTGTTCACTCCATTGTGGCAAGTCTCCTCTATCCCCCTTCCCCAAACCCAAAAAACAATTCCATTGGTCCCTGAAACTCTGTACAGTTCAAAAGAGTTTATGTTTCTCATCATCTATAATACTCTTCCAATGTATGTTTATAGATATTTCTTGCTAATATTATCCTCAGGTCCAGACACCATCTGGTATGGCTCGAACTCACAGGTTCGCTACTAAAACACTGGATCTCCCCGCACAAGAAGGGGAACGTGTAACAATTGCTTCAGCTGCTCCATCAAGTGTCTACCGGGAAGTAGGTCCCTTAAAATTTAGCCCCAAGACACCCAATTATTACCCTGGGGAACCAATGTCCCTTACAAACCATCTAAATGGCAGAGTATCACCATTGATAAGAGCCCCTGCCAAAAATGGAGGGTTATCCTTATATAGCCCTACTGTCTTCTTCCCACTCCTTGCGGTTTTTGCCACAGGAGATGCAGCCTCTGGAATGTTAGACCCCAGCTTACCTCAAATCATTTCAGTTGCGGCTGTTTCCTCTGTAGCTGTTGGAGCCACTTTGAATGGTCTGGTATTTCCACAGTTAAATCGAGTAAGTTTTCTTTTTGATGCTACGGAAACTTTCTTCACTTTCCATACCACATTACCATGTTTACTTTTTACCTATTTTAATAGTATCTTGTATTAGTTTGTTAAATGCTTTTCGTTTTTCATCAGCTTCCTCCAAGACTCGTGGAAACTGTTTCCTTAAGGCAGCAACTACTGTCTCAGTATGACACACTTCAATCTCGCATTAAGGAGTTAAAAGAGGCTGCTGAAAATGAGGTATTCCCTTATATCAAGACATGTGAGTTGTGTACTTGTTTGCTACAATAAAATCATATTTCTGAGTCCTTGACGTGCAATTAAATTGACTTTCTGTTTTTGATTATTAATAGTTTACATTGACCATCAAATGTATTAGGTATGGATGCTGGCCCGAATGTGTCAGCTAGAGAACAAAATTGTTGCTGTTGGAGAACCTTCTTATCGGTAATCTCTTCAAAACTATTTATGTTACTACTTCTCTTCTTTGTAGTGTAATTGTTTGGTTTCCAAAAACCAAATAAAGTTAATGAAATGTGTTTTTCTTAATTATTATCATGAAGTGCACGGAGAAATAGAGTAAAAAAGGTGCGTGAAGGATTAGAGAACTCCTTGAAATCTCGAATCGAACTAATTGAAAGCTATGCAAGAGTATGTCTTCTACACCACTAAAGTTCTACAGAACATGCTTATTACAGCTTTCAACTATCATGTCTTTCATTCTAAATTTACCCCTCTTACAGATTTCTTCGATGATTGAAATTGAAGTGGAAATGGACTCTGACGTTCTTGCTGCTGAGTCAGCCAGTAATGCGGTCCGTAAAAAATTACTAAACTATTTCCTAGAGTTTAAGTGTTCTTTTGTGAAGGAAATGTTTGAATGGAGACTATCGCTGAACAGATGGAACAAATAATTTTTTTATCTTTGAATCCTTTCTTGTGTAGGAGACTATCGCTGAACAGATAGAACAAATAATGGAAATTGAAAATCTTGAAGAGGTAAGCTCTCATCAACCTTAATCATATTTCTTGCATTGCTGCATTCATAAAAACTTTTCTTTCCTTTAATATTCCCTTTTGAGTCACTCAGAAATCTTCCCTTAAAACTCCCGTAAATTACAATCACATTAGCATGATCGTTCGACTATGTACTCAAGTGTCAGAAATACCCCTTCATCACAAGCCTAAGACAATCATTAGAGAGAAAACCTATGATAGTATAAATTCCTTTTTTTTTTGCTTACAGAGATGGAGAATTCAAGCAGAGGCAAATGATGAGGTGGAGAAGCTTTTAAATTCTGAGACATTACCTTCACAACAGGTTTCAGATATACAATAACCAACTGGTTCGTTAGAATATTCAAATTGGATCAACAAGATTCTCATTTCTGTTCAATTTCATCATTTCATGTTACAAATGAGAATTTTAGTGTCTGGTATGATTAATCTTGTATAAAAGTTTCCAAATTCCAAACACATTCTTTAGTAAATTAAAAAAATGAAATTATAAGCTTAACCATTGCTAGCGCGGTTCGACATGATTGCCCATCAGCTCTATTTGAGTGTCAAATCTGGTCCAAGTCAAGTTGAGATGTGACCTGTACAAAAATTGTCATATTGTAATGTCATTACTCATTAGGACAATGATTACAAATTAATAATATCACTTGGAATAGTCTTTTTTAAAATTATGTTCTATAAATTTGGCTTTTTTTGGAATTGTATCATTTAGCTGGCAGTATGATGGAATACATTGTGTGATGTTGGGTGGCAAAATTGGTTACTGAGGCAGCATTACCAAAGCCATGTGGTCTCCAACAGGAGGCTGCTCTTTTCGCCCTTGTGCTTTCACTGCTGTTCGATTTGGTTTCTCTACTGTATCACACAAACCAAACTCTTTATATATTAAATTTATTGTAGGTTTATGTGAGTCCGAAATAAATATTATTATATTATAACAATGTGATCGTTAAATTGAATTTTTAAATCCAAAATGAAAGTAGCTAAATAGTTAAAAAGACAATGATCGACTTTAAGGGTGTTTGGGATCGCGTTTTGAATCTGATTTTTAGATTATTGCGTGATAATCAGTTTTTAGCGTTTGGATTGCGTTTTTAAAATGCAGATAATCAGTTTTTTAGGCTACCAAAACGCAATAATCTATAAGCAGCTCTACCCCTGCTTTTTCAAAACGCATAATCTGTTTTGAATAATCAATCCCAAACACCCCCTTAGTGTTTGGTGTCGTTTGAGTCCATTCTTTGCGTTTGATGTGCTGGACATCTTGAACGTTGCTGATTCTCAAGCCTCGTCGACATCGAAAAAGTATATTCTTCTAGGAATTATCTTCACCACTTTGTGGATGATATGGATTGAAAGAAATGATCGAATCTTTTTAAACAAATCCCGAAGACCGATTGAAGTGTTGGAAAGTATCAAATCGACCTCGTTTTTTTGTTTCGACGTAGAACTAGAATAAAAAATTTCGATTGGAAATAGTGGTGTAATTATCCTTTGGATTTGATGTAAGTCGTTTGTTTACCCGGGGGTCCTTGTTTTGAGGACCGCTTGTGGCTGTTGTGAATGAAAGTTACCTTAAAAAAAAAGTTAAAAAGACAATGGATTACCTTATTTAATTGTTTCAATAAAAGAACGAATCATTATTAATTAGAATAGTTATTTTCTAATATGTGTAGTTGCTTAGGTCTGTTCATGGTGAAGGATGGGCTCAACCATCTCAACCAGCTCATTGTGTGGTCTCTTTCAAAAATTTCCCTCTATTTTAATAAACCTTTTATGCCTTTATAAATGTATAAACTTATTGACCAATTTATAAAATAAATGTTTTAATTGATAACGGTAAAAATTTAAGCTTTGTTAATTTTTCTGGATTTTTTTTTTGAATTAACTATGGTTTGTTTAATATATGATAAAACAAGTTACATTTTGAAAATTTTAGAATTTGTATAGATTTATGTTTTCAAGTTATGTAATTAAGAGGGTGTTTGAGATTGCGTTTTGAATCTGATTTTTAGATTATTGCGTTTTAAAAATGCAGATAATCAGTTTTTAGTGTTTGAGATTGCGTTTGAAAACACAGATAATCAGTTTTTTAGGCTACCAGAACGCAATAATCTATAAGTAGCTCCACCTCTGCTTTTCCAAAACGTATAATCTGTTTTGAATAAGAATAATCAATCCCAACCACCCCTTAAAACTTAAAAGGTAAGAGTGAATTAAGGATAAATAATTTGTTTGGAAAAAAAATTAAGTGAAAGATGTATGTGTTGTTTACATATTGACGAATACGCGTTTTATAAATTACCACTGTTAACTTAAATAACTATTTTTAATCGAACAGACATTGATTCAACCATAAGAATCCAAAAAAAAAAAAAAACAGTTGTTATGGGCCTTCATTTCTGGTCGTCCAAGGAATGAATACAAAGTGTCCACCCGTTTATTTGTGGAAGCCTTAATACCAATTAGTCATGTTGTCGGTAAAACATAAACATTTCTTCCAAAAATGGGTACCGTTTTAGCTAGAAATTTCTAATGGGTATAATATAAATATAAATCATTGTATATTACATAAGAACCAATAACTATTTAGGGTTAAACTATCCTACAAATGATAAAATAAATAAATGAGAATAACACGAAAGATACATAAAACACAATAGATCATAAAATATAACACGATGCCGTAATATATAACATAAAATATAAGACATGATGACGAAAATTAAAAAAAAAACATAACGTCAAATAAAAAGACACAGTGATCTAACAAAAATTTTAAAATCTACAAGCTAAAGTTCCAAAAGCAAAAACCTAAAATTCAAGATAGTAGAGTTCCATGAAACGGTTTCAATGTCGCAATAATGAGTTCAACGAAATCCGTTTGATACCCTTTGTATGATTTTTTGTTTTTAGGTGACCATGTATTTAATCCTAATCCATAGTTAAGTAATAATTGTTGGTGAAAAAGGTTAGAATTAAAATCTTATAATAATAAATATATTTTTTTTGAAAGGTGTAGATCGACTGGTTCCCCACTTGGCTTGCTAAGATCCCTGTTAGCGGTTAGGCAAGCCACGCGAGTTTGAAACGGCCCTACTAAATTCGGTGCCGCTAAGGAGTAAAACCCACCTCTACCACCCATGGCAATTATGTCCATGACAAGAATCGAACTCACAACCTCGGGCAAGGAAACCCCCTAAAAGGTGAAAACCTTTCCCACCTCACTTGTAACCATTACCCTACAAGTTCATTGGCAATAAATATATTTAAACAAGACTTAATAATGAGAAATTTGTGGTCGGCAAGCAAGATTAAGGAAGTCATGTTGAAAGGGTGAGGTGGGTGGATTCTTCTCCCTTTGTTGGACAAATACAATGCTGCCACATTCCATGGAATAAACGCTCTGGATTCTTTCTTGTTTTTCTTCTTCTACACCTAAATATTTTTTTATTCTTTTTTACTTTAATAGCTGTCGGTGTTCAACACCACCTACATACAAACATCTTGACCAGTCATTTTATGGTTAAACGACAGTTACCCGAAACTTATATTTCAGATTTTAAATTTAAATATTTTTCAGTAACACAATTTTATATGTTTGAACATGACATTCGCATCTCTATATCTTAATCAGCTTTGTAAATCTCTATTCTAATAAAGCATTCTAATTAGACTATCACCAATGCAATGATTTTAAGGTGTATTTATGACTTGGAAATTTAGTTGGAGAAGAGAGACAGAAGAAAAAAGGGTATAAATCTATAAAAGTTTTTGACTAAAACTGTACTGTTTGGGGGTGTGAAAGAGGGGTGTGAAGCCCTTCCACACCAGGCACACCACCCCAAGTCTAGCGTGAGGCAAATTGGGTGGGATATTCCACCGGGAAGTGAAAGTGCAGACGTGGCGGACGTTCATTGGTGATCAAAACTAGTTGTTATTAAACACCTAATTGACTTAAAAAAATTAACAGTTTAAATATATATATATAGGATTTGGTTCAAATGAGAACCTTTTACCAAATTGAGAACTGAGAGAACCATTCTGGACCACAAATTTTCTCTAAGGCAAATATTTTTTTTTGCTTTAATCGCTGCTTTATATGCAAGATTTTTTTTTTCAATGTACACATGTGTATTGCAATATACACATATGTACAATCCAATATACACATATATATAACTGAAATATACAAATATGTATAGCTGAAAATGTAATATACATATATGTATAATTGCTATATACACATATGTATAAATGAAAAAAAAATACAAAAAAATAAAAATAAAAAAATTTCCTTGCATAAAAACGTGCGATTAAAGCAATTTTTTTTTGTCTTTATAAGAAATGTGTGGCCCAGAATGTTTCTCTCAGTTCTCAAATAGGGGTTGGTTCTCTTAGGATCCCTATCCTATATATATATATATATATATATATATATATATATATATAAACCTATTCAACCATACAAACACATTCTTCACTCTCAAACTTATCAACCTATCGTCCTATCATATTCATCATTATAAAAAAATGGAAGATCAAAGTTCGTCATCATCATCATCGATTGACCCGAGGCTTTTATCATCTCAGTCTGACGAGGAAGCAGAACAAATAGTATGAGCGTTTAGGAAAGTCTAACACTCTATCACTGATGACGAAAGAAGTTCACAACCCAAAAGGAGGAAACATATAATACGTGATCGACTCACCGCACATGAGCTATTGGTAAGTGATTATTTTGCACCAAATCCAACATATAATGATCCATTTTCAACGACTACATAAAACGGTGTTGGACCAAATGCCGCTTTCTTTTTGTAAACGTGATGGAGTACAAATACGGATATTATTTAACGGATGTAATTTACCCTTGAATATGTTGTGTTTGTGAAGTCATTTACAAACACAACAACATTAGATGAAGACATTGGTGTTTTGAAAATGATGGCACATTTTGAAAATATCATGTAGGATTATGAAAAATATAGGGTTAGAAACATGATGAACGCGTGCATTATTTTACACACCATGATTTTGGAGGACGAACGAAAAGCAATTTGCGAATATGAGGAGGAAACACAACCAATGTATTAATGAAGACATTGGTATTGAAGCGAGAGAATTAAACATATGTGATGTTTTTTTTACTGACAGGCGCATCACAATCTTCGATCGGATTTGATTGGACACATTTGGAATCTTAGTCGATACAACGATGATGAAGATGAAGACGACGATGATGATAATTAATTTTTATGTAATGTTTTTTGTTTTATTTAATATATATTTTTTTATATTTGCTAGATTGAAAGGAAAAAAAACTAAAATGACCCCACGGCCCACCAACCACACCATTCTCCACGTCACCAACCCATTGATTTTAGGCTCTTAGAGGGGACTTTCCCTTAGGGATGAGCATCCGGTCCCGAATACTGATCCCGAACCGAAAAAAATACCGATCCCGTACCGAACCGATACCGAACCGAGGGTGTTCGGTATCGGTATCGGTACCCACATTTAGAGGTTTTCGGTTTCGGTATTATCGGTATCGGTACGGGATCGGTATCGGTTCGGTATTTTAAGGTAAAATACCGATACCACACCGGTACCGTACCGATACCGAACCGATACCGATACCGTACCGGTATAATCGGTATCGGTATCGGTATTGGTTTTTTGGAATTTTTCGGTATCGGTATTGTCGGGATCGGTATCGGTTCGGTACCGATACCGTCCCGAGCTCATCCCTACTTTCCCTTCCGCTGATGTGGATGCCATATGTCACTCCATGCCGCCTCAAAGTGCATGACCGCATCATATAGTCTAAGTGCATGTATCTATTGAGAGAGAATAAGGTTTGTGAGTAGTGGAGATTTTGGCAAAGCCCGTCCCCAACGTATATTAACAGGACTTGTTTTAGAGATGATTAAAAACAGAGGTGAATTTGAATAAATAAATGTGTTTAAACTAAAATATTGAAATAACAATGCAAGTTTAAGTTACAAAAATAATCTTTATGGGAGGGGGGCACTGCTCGGCAAGGGGCAATCGGTTTGATTGCCATGCGACAACACCGGCGCCACCCTTAGGTAAACTTGCAGATTTCATGTTCACGGCAACATGTTGCCGAAAAGGTAAAATGCTTTGTGTGTTTATGGAATTTAATGCTTTTGACCATTTGAACACTTTTCCTCCAATTAAAACTTTAGGCAAAGTACCCTGGAGTGCTGATAGTGTTTTGGTGATTCTAAGATACTCTTGGTTCATTTTGACGTATCGAAGTGAGAGTTGTCAGGACTAGGGAACTTACCCTTAAGCCCCCTCTTAAGTCAGAGGAAAGTAATACTCTTAAAATACTCACTCACTTAACAACTCTTAGAAGCAAATAAGTATAATAGAGAAGGGTCTACCTCCAAATGATACACTATATGTTACTTTCAAACCTAACAGGTTCACTCACAATATTTATATTATATATATGTATTTCGCCTAGTCTACTTCCACATGCCATTCTCAATAGCCATGAGTGATTATTTTAAAAGTCTTTTTTAGGCATTAAAATGATTTAATAATCATAAGACAATAACGTCTACCTAGAGCATTGATTCGTTGAGACTAATACCATATACGTGTAACATGATAAGAAGGAGTAAGTAGATAACATAAATTTGACTATCTAAATAAAAAGATAGGTCAAATTTGGTACGTTGTAAAGTCCGATTGTTATTAAATAATTGAACCGTCCAAATAAAATTAGAATAGCCACTTAACTTTACATTGCCATGTCTAACAAGTTTTAAAACCTTCGAAAGAAATTAAAGGCGCTCAATAATATTCATGTATTAAAACCTTCTAAATTATTTTATTTAAATTTAGACAAGTTTTGATTTGTTATGAAGGAGTCCTTTTTTGCTAGCATGAAGGTGAAACATATGATTAAGGTAGGTGGAATATAAGCATATGAGAGTAGAGAGGCATGATGGAGTGTGTTAATTTATTAGGAAAATGAGTTGGGTTGACAACTATGGTGATCAACTTAAAGTTACAAAGTGACGGTTGCCACCCAATTGATTGCCGTCACGTAAACCCCAACCACTCCATAATTTAGCACTCTTTGTTATTTTCTTCATGTCATTCTTGTGATTCTTCGTTACTTTATTCAGAACTGCCCAATAGTAAAATTTGATTAAATTGATGAAGTTGGTTTTAATAGTGTATTTAGCGGTATCCAATGACTTTCTTTCAGGTATCTAGTGTTACAACCTAAACAGGAGAACTAATCACAAAAGATTAGTCTTATGGGAAAGAGAGAAAGAGAGAGAGAGAGAGCCCATTTGGGTTATAAAACCCACATTTTTTGCTCATACAATTGATTTTGGACAAGTCTCATACCTTGCAATGGTTTTAGTCCATAACACTCAATGACTAGCGGTACCTAGTGACTTTGTTGGACATTGAAAAAATATTCAATAGTGAATAAATATATTTAATAATACATATATTATTAATAAATAAAATGATTTTAAATATTGATTAATTCTTTTTTGATCTAAAAGTTTTAAGTGTAATGGAACTCGTATTCACTTTGAGATTTCCTACTCCTGTTAATGCCGACCAAACGTGACATCGAAAATGACATGAATTTTGTGATATCTTCCAAGTTTTATTTTTCTTAAATGAAACAGTCTCATGAAAGGTATTACTTTTTATTATTGTTAGTTTGAGGATGTGACAACGAAGATTCTGAAAAGATATCCATGACGTTTATAGTTTGTTATACGCTATAACTTTATTAATATTTTTTGGATGTTAATAACTTTTAACGGATATTATCATACAAAAGTTTGTCATCAACTAGGATCGGTTTTACTATCCAAAATGATGTTGCGACATAATTTGTTGCTCGGTTATTTCGAAAGTGAAATGAACATTCGATCACTAGATTTGTAGGATTAGAAAAAAAAGGTTTATTAAATTAATACAATCTACATTTTGATATATAATATGCCACAAAACTGAAACGTGAATAAAAAAAACCCATAACAACATTAGTTTCAAGTTTTATAAAAATATTATACATTGAAACCTGTAATCAAAGTAAATTCAAACTTTAAATAAAATGCCAGAAAAAAAAAAGTTTATTGGACTATTTCGTATGGGTAATGAAATGGATAAGAGAATAGAATGAACGAGGTAAAGGAATAGATCGTTACTATATCATGTATTGTTTGTTAGGAAGAAAAAAGATGGAGAAAGAAAATTGGTGGCCATTGGGTGGCGGCGATGATGGTTGGTGGTGGCCACGGTGGTAGGTGGGAGGCCACGATATATGGTGGTGAGTGGGAGGTGGCAGTGGGAGACGGTAGCGGTGGTGGTCTGCACATGTTTCAACTTTGTGCATCGTGTCTTTACTATGTTGTCCATCGTGTCTTGATTGTTGCTCGTTGTGTTTTTAGTTTGTTGTCCATCGTGTTTTAGTCTACTGTCAATTGCGTTTTTAGTTTGATACTCATATTGTGTTTTACGTTATGCCTTTCGTGTTTTACGCAACTGGGTTTTCAAAAAAAAATTTCAAAAGCATAGCAACATGATACTCATGTTAAAAAAAAAAAAAACAATTGATTTTATGCTATAATATTTCTTTTTCAATGAAGAAAATATATAAAGTTACGCACGCTTATAAGGTAAAAGCACAATATTTACATATGCATGTTTCTGGCATGTGAGAACCATGTACATATTTTTTTTTAATCTTGAAGAAAACTAAACTTTCCACATGATTCTTTATTGACACATGTTATTTTGTGATAGACTTTACTTCTTATTTTTCTTTCAACGGCAAGGAATGACGTGCTAACCACTGTGACACTGGGTGTTGTGGCCAAGGTCGACTACTCGACCGCTGCCAAATCCTTGGCTTTCCCAGATGCGCAGAAACCCGACCTCCACCCGCCCAAAGAGACGACAGTGGAATAATCGGTAAAACCTCGCCTCTCATCCAAGTCGAACCGGTGTCACTCGTATTCGCTCTTCACCTGGATGCTGCAAAAAATAATATAGAGACTGAGAATCAAATCTGGTTTATAAGCGATACCAAGTCTTTCTCCAACCAATGTATGAGTGCCTCATTTACAGACTTTACTTCTTATTTATTTGAGCTTTTTATAGGATAAATCATTACTTACGAAAATCTTGGAGAAAAGTCTTGAAAAGAATAATAATTTAACGTAGTCATTTTATTATTATGCGTTGGATCAATAAAGTTGAGTTACGTGTCTTTTACCTTCGGTCGCAAGAATCATCCTCCAAAATCATCGATAAAAGAAAACCCTAATTAATTATTATTAAACCATTATCGATTCTTCCAAATATACCCCACCACTTTCAACTAGTATTATACCCGTCCGCTGGGACGGGTTCCTGAAATTTAGATATTCAAACGATGTGTAGAATAAAAATCTTGATAACGTCCTATCGAACTGGGATTAGTAGGCACATAAGTTGTTAATTCACGTACACGTTGACTCAAATTTTGTTATTTAGTTAGCTAATAAATGGATGATCTGAAAATTAATTCTATAGCTTGACATTACAAGTGGATCGAAAGACCAAATTGATCAAGCTTTCCGATCTGCTCTCAAACATTGACTCTACAGTCTACACCATCAATAACCATATAATTTGAGCAACGGCTTTCTTAAAATCAATCCACACAAGTTATTCAACAATAAAAACAAATTATACATTTGGTTCACTGCTTGCAAATAGTTTGAGATTCTTTATTGCTTTCCTACTTTAAGCAATCATCATCCTTCCATAAGAGAAGTCAATCAATGAAGATGAAACTAATACATGATATGCCTGAGAAAAATAGTGGGCCAAAAATGGGTAGTTGGTTCAAAAGAGTCATTTTAAGTTTTAAGCCAACGGGTAACCATGTTTTTATACATTTTTAATTTCATGAATAAATAGCATGAAAGATATTAAACATAACTTAGTCCTTTTAGTAAACCAAATTAACTGGTTTTACAAACTCCAATTATATTCCGTATGAAATTTAACCCCTTTACCCATCACCTTTCTTGCTAAACACTTAGCTTAATCTATTAAATACTTAGTTTCAAATGGTTCATTTGCAGTAACCACATAACAAATTTAACACATACAACAACGATCAAACATACTTCAACCCCATCATACTACAATAATACAAACCAAAGAAAAACATAACAAACCATCTCTAAACCACAATACACAGTGAAATCTACTAATTTTAAGCCGTGAATGGTAGATCTCACTGTTATTAATGAGGTCAAATGGGTGGGTATAACTGTTAAATAGACCAAAAGATATATGAAGAAACTATCTTATTATTTTAATAATAATAGTATTTTTTTTTATTGTTTCAATACATTGGTATTTAAAAAAACTAAAAAATGGACTAAAATGTGTTGTCGGGTCATTGAAACCCGATTTGTTTTGACCCGCACATTATCCGTACCCATTTTGACCCATTTTCCGACCTGTCCAATTTTCTACTTCTACCGACGAGATAAAAAGATCTAGAACACAAAGAAAAACCAACAGTTGCCATCAAAGGAAAATAAGTATCAGACTCTAATATCAACTTAAACAATGTAATAATATGGAATGAGAAAGGCAATTAATAGCATGCTTCCAGTTAAGCTCGTGTGCAGCTTTATCAGTAGTGGCATGGACTTCTGTTGCATCTCCTGGCCTTCTTGGAACGGTTTAATCGGATTTTACAAAAATAGTGGTCGTCACTTGTCAGTGATACAGATTGTCGAGTTAATCGGCATCTCCAAATAGTGGTTTATATATTGTTCACCACATATGTAACCACCCATTTTGCATGTTGCAACCGTTTTTCATATGATCTTAGCCGTCCAAATCAGGTGGTTATTTGTGAGAAGTAATCTGGACCGCAATAATTTGTTGGTTATTCTCCAGATTTGGCGATTATGTTTTTCTTGTGACAGTTTGTTTTTTAACTCAAGTTGGTTATCTATTTTCCTAAATTAAAATGAGTTTTTGTATAACAAAATTATACAAAAACTTATAGACATTATATTTCATTATTTTGGTTTGCTACCAATACAATTTAAAACAACATTTGTATATGAAACTACGTACAAATGTCAAAACGATATCAATTTTGATAAGTGAGATTATTAGTTATTTAAATTAGATACAAATTTGCATACCAGGCCATTTTGTATATGGCTTAAAATCAACAGAAACAAACATTAAGTGCAGAAACATTAATTTTGGAGCAACACAACGCAAACGTTGGGTTTACTTCCTCGTTGACCGTTGCAGCCGCCCCTGGGATTCCACCACCAGACAGCTAGGACTCCACCGTCGACACCATCGCGTTGTTGCCACAACCACTGTCATCGTCACCACCTCTAGGACTGCCTCCACCCGTTGCCATTAAAGGTCATAAAATAAAGGTATAAGCAAACATATTTTGACCCCATCTGACGTGAACCCAGTTTGATTTGAACACGCATTGACCCGTTAATCACCCCGATCCGACTCGATCCGCCTGTCTTGCCAGTCTTACTCGTTAGCAACATAAATATGTAAATGAATAAAAGCTTCAAGAACATATAACGCTGAAAAACAGCTAATAAAACTATTATTGTACAACTATGGCCAACAACCAATGCATCTAATGAAAAAAAAAGTTGATAGAAATTTGTACACAACATTTAGCAAAAGAAGTTAACAAAGTTATACCCCATCAGAAACATGAAGAGATTTACATCCTCCATTCAACACACCAAACATACAGACTTAAAGTTTATTTAGGTCTTAGCTAAAATGATACTTCTTTAGCATGCTACTGTTAAAAATAATTAAATTCACATAGTAATTAGACAAAAATAATGCTAGCAAGAAATAAGATTAAAGCTTTTAGTTAAACTAAAGCATATTTTTAAACCAAATTACATCAAGCCACTATACATAATACTCACCAAACAGTTGTAGTCGAAACTCACGTACATGATAATTCTAAAATCTCATATGCCAGCTTACTTACTATGTTACAAGCAATTTAAATACATTAGTTAGCCAGAAAGTCAATGATTTTAACTTCCACATGCCATACACATTCATCCTGGTTCATCAGCGAACACCCAATCTTTATGTGTTATCATAATACTCATCTTTCTCTGATCTCTTTCGTTACTGCATTTCAATTATTGGGTCATTCTTTTTCCCATACATTGGTGGCTTAAAATTAAAATCTACAAAAAAAAAAGCAATGCAAAACATTATAAAACTATACTCTTTAAACCAAACCAATTAATTTTTACAACATTGCACACTATAATAAAATAGACATGTTAAGAACAACCTAACTGCATGCCCGGTTGACCCATTAACCTATTGACCGATCAACCTAACTGCAGGCCCAGTTGACCCATTAACCTGCTGACCCAGTTGACCCATGAACTGCAGGCCCACTTGTATTTCTACACTGAGAAATTCTTGTCAGGCTTTGCAAGTAATTTGACGAATTCAAGATATTGAGAAGCCATGAGTTCATCAAATGTTAGCTGTTGAAGATAAATGACACAACTAATTATAAAAGAGCAACCATTCTAGCTACCTAGAAACCATCTAAGATACCTTTTATGGTCCTTTCACGTCCATCTTTCTTAGACCATTACTTTGGAACACACTGTCAAGTTGCATAGAAGAAGTTTGTATACTCAACAATTATCACTCTATATTTCACTTATGAAGGGCTACCCGATTTGACCTGTGACACATTCAAATCGTGCTAATGTGCCTTAATCTTGTTAAGAGGGTCAATAATGTAGCAACAACATACGAATTGTTATCCCAAAGAAGAACCGAGCAAAGTTCATCCTTGTTTCCATTTCTTGTAAATGTCAGATACTAGTTTTTAAAATTTTATATCCAACAGTGAAAGAATAGATAATGTTTCAAGTCAATCTAACCCAACCCATTTCAACTCAGCGAATAAATTATTGGAAGAGACTGATAATTGCCTCCAAAACCATTAAAGCCTTTGTATGAGAACACTTTTTTCAATTATGTATATTGTTTTACAAATGTTGTCATCTTTCTCCCAATAGCTATACAAAAATATAACTAAACAAACCACTAACATACAACATCTTCTTAATTAGACTACATATATTATGTTTTATGTATGTGTTACTACATAAGTTATTATACCAGAAGTACCTGGATTAATGGAAGAAAGATTCTCCATTGATGTTGCCAAGTCAGCCTCGAGTCGTTACATCCATCTCTTGGAACATGATCTACAGATTATATTAGGACAAATTGTAAGTACGAATGTTTTGTATGGGAGTTGACTACAAATAATAAATGTAAACCAAGGAGAAGCTGTAAATTATTTAAACTTTGGCATCCTGAATATCTAGCCCTCAAGTAGCTACATATGTTGCTATCTGCATGAACACCAAAAATTCATAAATAATCTTGACCTGGTAAATATTACAAAATCATGGGGTGAAAATTTTAAATTCAAATACTATAAGACTATAAGATTCAGTTACCAACAGAGGATAAGTACCAATATTAAATATTAAAAAGCCTCAATTTATGACTTTTATTCAATATTATTCATGTCAGACAAAGACAGTCAAAAGAGGAACTTGTATATGGATAAAAACAGAACCAACTTACATCACTAAATATTTAAATAAATGAAAACATGTACTCCAATAAATAATAAACTAAAGGTGAAATGGGTCAAAATGATTTTATAGCGTTGCTTGGTTGAAAATTTCCCAATGTGTATTTTTAGTGCATACAACCTCCTACATTGCCTTTTGCAATCATGTTTAACAATAATTGTTTATAAAATATGCATCATATCAACCCAGATTTAACATCATTATGCTCATCGTTGTTCCTGAAGGCTTCTTCTTCCTGCTATAACTATCATCATTTCAACCCACAAAAGCAATTCAATAATCATGTCTCAAAATAATAGTAAACAACTGAAGAATAAACAATTAGCAGATTGAGTAATTTAAAAGAATTCAAGTATAAAAATAAGGAATTGAAGAATTTCAAATTGGTGCATACCTGAACAACAAAACATGATAATCGTTTCTCATGAACGTGAGAACTTAGAAGACTGAGAAAAAGGATTGTGAACCTGAAGTCCTGCACACAACAAATAGGATTTCTAGATGCAAACATTTAATAAGGAGACCTAATAAGATGAACACAATTCAATAATCACATTGCAAATAGTACTTCTAGATGCAAAAACAAAGATATTTTTAAATAATCGATCAAATATCGTAGATTGCTTGCATTTAACGATAGGCAAACTTGTCGAACTAAAGCAAATTAAACGTATTCCATCATCGCAATATCTCAATTTTAGTGTATCAAAAATTCAATGTAACATAAACGGTGCTAAAACAACCAAATTCGGGTTGAAATAGCAAGACAAACTAACAAAAATTAAGAATGATACTTAGTTTAGAGATGGAATCGTACCGTGTGGTGATTGCCGTGTGTGAGAGAAATAGCAAAAAAGCTAAACCTAAAATAAATTTAGTCACCGAATTAAGATCAATTTACAGTAGACACTTAGAAATTGATATTACCTGATCAAATTGTGTTCTGAACGTAACCGATTTAGGCCTTTTGTTGACCCGAATGATGAAGTTTGTTGAGAATTTATGACTGAACGACCAGAGGATGATGAGGACAAATGGAACTTCTTGTGAATGGTGTGGAAGGATGATTATGAAGTTGAGAAGCGAATGTGGGAGTTTTATAGGTGAGGATGAGCGTATGAGAGAGAAGTAACAAAACTTGATAAATTACTTCTCTCATCATCGTGGGTTGAATTCTTCCTAGAATTTCGGCTGAAATTACAGGAGAGTGGGAATAACCATCGAAGCTATACAACTGCCTGCTCAAGATAAAAACTGTCAAATTTTTGGAGTAACTGTCATATTATTGTGGCTGAGATTTAATCTCAAAAATAACCAACCAAGTTGAATGGTCTAGATAAAAGCAAAATCAGTTTTTTTCTCTTAAAGTAGCAGTTACCAATGTGCTGAACAATATAATAATAATGCCACAACACACTATAACTATATATATACAACCAGATCATATGAACTTTCTTCACGTCAACCCCACCTTCTTCTATTCATACTTTCTTTACAAATATTAATCCTTACCTTCTGTCAAAACCAACATACATTCATTCATACTTCATACCCTCTTTCTTTGACTCTTTCTAACCAATCATACATACAATACAACACAAACCCATTTCCAATTCTCCATTAATCTTTATTATATCATCTGTTCTATAAATTCTGTTTTTTTAGTGGTTTAATATATATAATATATAATTGTTGATAAATTGTGATGGGTCCGCCTCAGTGTGTGTTGGTGACTGGTGGTGCTGGTTATATCGGCAGCCATACTGTATTGCAGTTATTATTACAAGGTTACAAGACAGTTGTCGTTGACAATTTCGATAATTCTTCTCAAGTTGCTATTAATCGTGTTCAGAAACTCGCTGCTGATCATGGCTCTAATCTCTCTTTTCACAAGGTTTGATCAATTCCCAGTTTTTGAATTTTGGTTAAATTTTTATTAATAATCGAGTCTTTTTAAATATCTGCTAGCAACATATATTAAGAAATAGTATTTAGATATTACCCTTTTAATTTTCTTGTATAAAGTTTGTTACTTGCTATGGTTAATTGATTTTGTCTTCTAAAATTTGATTGATTGGACGGCGGCGTAGCTTGTTGCCCGCTGCTTACCAGCCGTCCACTTGTAATGTGTTGATTTTAAAATTTTAATTTAATGAAAAGAAATTTAGTTGTCAAAATAATAATAATAAATAAAATGGTTGATTAATTTGAGTGTTTGATATAATCTCTCTAATTATTAAGCTAAAATTGGTATAGCCTAACAGAGAAAAGCTGGTTTAATGATTTTGTTTAGAGCATCTGGGATTTATTTTTTTATGCTTACATGTTGTAATCTTGAATTATATGTGGTGTGGCCGTGTGAGTTCAAATCCTTGCAAATGCAAGGTTAGGTGGTATTGAGGTGTAAAAATTGTTGTTTAGGGAAAAAAAGAAAAGAAACTTGTCATGTGTGTACTGTGTACTTTGGTTTGCTGTCACAACATGATCATGTTTGTTACAATCTTTTAGGTTGTAATAAGATCTGCAGAGAGTAAATCTTATAGGGATTTGTTTAAGTCAATTAAAATGACTGGAGTGTTGATGACATTGCCATGTTGGATGAGTCGTTTATGTCGAATCCTGTTGCATTCATGTGTATAAAATAACAAATAACACTGACGTTTCAATGTTTTTACTTAACTGCAGATGGATATCCGGAACAAGCCTGCGTTAGAGGAGCTTTTTGCATCCACGAAGTACGTTGTTTTTTCACAAACTAATGTTACATTATGCCCTTGTCAAAGTATTTTATGATTCAAAATTTATATAATCTGGTGGTATGCAGATTTGATGCGGTTATTCATTTTTCTGGATTAAAGGCAGTTGGTGAAAGTGTGAAGAAGCCCTTGATGTATTATGACAATAATATCATTGGTACTTTAACTCTATTGGAAGTTATGGATGCCTATGGATGCAAAAAGGTAACTATTTATTTTTTTGTTCTTCATGAACCTGTTATTAAAAAATAGAAATGCTAATGATTATGTTTTTTCTGTTGTAAAATGCTTTATTCAGCTTGTGTTTTCGTCATCGGCAACTGTTTATGGTTGGCCAAAAGAGGTGCCCTGCACCGAAGAGTTTCCCTTATCTGCAGCCAACCCATATGGACGAACCAAGGTACAAACCGGTCAACCTTGTATTTATTTGCTCAACCCAAAGTATCATGGACTAATAGATAACTAATCAATCCCTGCAGCTGATGATTGAGGAGATATGCCGGGATGTATATGCTTCAGATAATACATGGAAAATAATATTATTGCGGTACTTTAACCCTGTTGGCGCACACCCTAGCGGTGATATTGGTGAGGACCCACGTGGTGTCCCCAACAATCTTATGCCGTTTGTCCAGCAAGTAGCCGTTGGTAGGCTACCCGCGCTTAGCGTTTTTGGAACCGACTACTCAACGAAAGATGGAACAGGGGTATGTTTGTAACTCTGACTTGATTGGATATTTGGATATACAGCCCTTAAATATTTTGTAATTTCATAGAAGTTCAAAGATTTTGTGTATGCAATGGTTTTGATCTTAATATTGCACTTTACACCCTTGATTTTCAGGTACGGGATTATATCCATGTTGTAGATTTAGCAGACGGACACGCTGCTGCGTTGAGGAAACTCTCCGACCCTGAAATAGGTGTGTCTATTTTCCCATGTGGAAAATTATATGAAATGGTTGAAATTTTAAATAATGAACATATTTTCTGCAATATTTTGAATCTTTTACCTTGTTTGGCCTTTGACCGATTGTTCTATCCTTTCTAGGTTGTGAAGCGTACAACTTGGGAACGGGTAAAGGCACATCTGTTTTGGAGATGGTAGCAGCATTTGAAAAGGCATCAGGAAAGGTATTATAACCTTAAAATGTGTGTTTTGTTATCTTATTCAAAAATCATTAAGAAATCATTTGCACTTCAGTGTTGGTAAAATAAGATATTTGAATCTTGATATTCTTTCTTTCAGAAAATCCCTCTTGTAATGTCTGAACGTCGACCTGGTGATGCCGAGGTTGTATATGCATCAACAGAGAAGGCTGAACTCGAGTTAAACTGGAAGTAAGTAGTGATCTTATATTTTTAGTAGGAAATAGCAGACGTGGCATATTGGGTGAGCCGGTCAGGTAGTGTTGACCCACAAATTATAAATGGGTCGACAGTGCCACAGTAAAACATAGATATATGGTTGAAGTAAAGGAAAACGTAGCACAAAACGACCCTATTTTTTATAAGTTCTGGAATCTGGATGGTTTTCAATTTAGAGATTATGCTGATCCATTGGTCCGTTGTTAATTGCAGGGCAAAATATGGAATAGATGAGATGTGTAGAGATCAGTGGAACTGGGCCAGTAAGAACCCATACGGTTATCTAACCAAAGAGGAAGCCAAACAAAAGTAAACAAAGAAAATTGGACGGTTTTTAATTCATATTTATGGCAGTATTTATTTGGTTACTATGAAGCATGCACCATTAGCACACTTGAGAAAAGTTATTAGTTCATGGATCTTCTAAAATAGCATCAGGCTTAATGTTATGAGTGATGTGTTCTTAGTTTCCTTCTTTCTTTTCTGTAATTAGTAGCTGGGTTTTTTTCTTGTTTTCTACATAGATGATGTTAAGGTAGTCGGGCTAACGCAGAAAGAACAAATAGATGGGTTTCTTGTATATTGGACATGGTATTTGTGTAGCAATCTGTTCTTTTATTCATTGTATTAAAATTATATCAGTAAAGATTTATGATTTCTGCATCTATACTTACTGTTGGGTTGGTTTATCTTTGTGTTTCCACATTCAAATTTATATTTATCGGCTATGGATGCCGTCATAACTCATAAGACATGTGAGGAAAGGTCTGTTAGGCCTAGTCTAGACCGGTTGGGCTCATTAAGTTCATATTATTCCTTAACCAGTTGGACTCATTAAGTTCATATTATTCCTAACCACTTGAACTCAATCCACTCATTAAGCCCATTTCAGTCTAAACAGAGCAAAGACAAGTTAGTATTTTGTATCAAAAGACTGTCATTATATTTGAATTCTTTTATGTTTTTTTTTTCTGTATTAAGATGATCATGTTAATTCGCGTTCTTATGTAAGAAGAATACTTAATTTATCAGTTTTCTTTTCATTTTTTTCATATGTAGAATTTGTTGGAACGTACGAGACAGACTACTGGTTAGATTTGTACAATCATAGGTTAAGCGGTTTTATTTGTCTTAAGCTATGTTCCTACTCTAAGCTACTTAAAGTTATATTGCAAATCATTGATGTTTCCAAAGTGTTAATAATCCATCCCGTTGACCCTCAACTCCAAACCAACTAGAAAGCTACATCAACAAAAATACAAACATAATGCTATAGAATAAAAAAACACGCGCTTTCGATACAAATAAAAGGTGTAAAACAACAAACAGGACGATCTGCGTGGCCTCAAATATAAATAAATTATAGAATATACTCTGTTAATTGTAGCTTTTTAATATAGCATGAAAAATATTATGTATTTACTTACTATCTAAGCATTTTTTTTAAGGAGTAAAGATCAAATACATATAGTTTTTTTGTAAGAACTGTGAGAATCAAAGGGGGTAAAAAAAATTTATTTTTTTTTTTGAATTTTTTTTTCCCATGTGCTTAAACATTCTTTCTAGATGAATAATACAAAAAAAAAAATTAAAAAAAAAATTTTTTTTAGTGTAATTACGTCATTAAGGTAAATACATTAGTTTACACTAGAGTAATTATGTAATTACTCTACACGTAATTACTCTACACCAAATTTTTTTTTTTTTTTTTTAGTTTTCAATACTATAATACATGTTTAACAATATGGGGAAAAAAAAAATTTTAAAAAAAAAAAATTAAAAAAAAATTACCTCCTTTGATTCTCACAGTTCTTACCAAAAAAGCTATTTGTACCGGATCTTTCCTCTTTTTTTAAGACTGGGCAAAGTTTTACTATGTTTAGATTCAGTGTCTTGTCTTACTTGGATTGTGGTAAACCAATGTTACATACATACTTGGATCGTTTAGGTCCGTGAGTTTAGTCAAGCTCGTCCTCAAACATGTTTATTAAGTAACGTTTAGTTTAGGCTCGAGTTCATTTAAATTCGACTTAAATTGGTTAATAGTTTACTAACTGACAATTGTCATTCATCCTTAAAAAAATACAGACAATTGTCACAAAATTCCAAGTTGACCTGAATGATATATTTAAGGAAGAAGGGAAAAGAATCTTTAAATTTAGGAAAACAATGGAAACTGGGGTCCATATGCAGAGGTCTATTTTGGCTTAAAATTCACCTATAAATTGTTGGATTGAGTCTCCTTCAGTTGAACACAAAGGCCTGCAATCTGTTTGTCTAACATTGAATGGAGAATTTGATCAGTTTAGTGAACAAAATACAGAGAGCATGCACAGCATTGGGTGATCATGGTGAAGAAGCAACTTCATTGCCTACTCTTTGGGACTCTTTGCCCTCCATTGCTGTTGTTGGTGGTCAGGTTGGTTATTCCATCTTTCATTCTTTTTTTTTTCTTTTTTTTTTTAGTAAATCATTAAATGCTCAATTACCCATCTTTAATTTTGCTCTTAGATGCTTGATATACATTAAATGTTCTTGTTTTCTGTTTAACATTAACAGAGTTCAGGGAAATCATCAGTTTTGGAAAGTGTTGTTGGCAAAGACTTCTTGCCAAGAGGATCAGGTTTGTCGATTTGTCATATCATATTTATTTATTTGATTAAAATGTTTCAAGGTTAAATATATAAATTCACATATGAGAAGAAATTTAAAATTATATGTGTTTATGATGTTCACCTTTGTTATATGCAGGAATTGTTACTAGACGTCCACTTGTTTTGCAGCTTCATAAGATAGACAAAGGGAAAGAATATGCAGAATTTCTACACCTTCCATCACAAAAGTTTTATGATTTTGGTATATGCTTACTTCTTAAATAACTGGCTTTATATTCTGTTAGTGTGGCAAGATGGGTGGTCACGGGTTGGTAATGGGTCAAAATGAGTTTGGGTTGGAACAGGTTAATCTAGTGCAGGTTGAAACAGGCTGTGTTGGATTGACTTATCACTTTGTATAAAAAGTTAGTGTGTAACTGAATATATCATTTTGTACAAAATAATCTAAATCTTTGAACACGATGATCTAGGAGGTTGTATGCATATAGTTTTAAACATAACCTAAATTAACCAATTACATGTTCAGCATTTTGTATGGCTCATCGCTTTGTTGGTGATTTTGAAATGTGTAGTTGCTGTGAGAAAAGAAATTTCAGATGAGACTGATCGTGAAACGGGTCAAACCAAGCAAATTTCAAGTGTCCCGATCCATTTGAGTATTTATTCTCCAAATGGTAAATTTTGAAAAACAATCGGACACTGTTGCAGTGTATCTTTACCTAACACAAGCTTGTAGATAATTTAGAAATAATTTTGTTGAATTTTTGTTTATCTTGACAGTGGTCAACTTGACTTTGGTTGATCTTCCTGGCCTTACAAAAGTTGCAGTCGGTAAGTACATATAAAAGGAAATTCAAGTGACATGAAATGAGCTATTTCTAATTTAAAATCTTGAATGAATATAGACGGCCAGTCTGAAGGGATTGTGCAAGATATTGAGAATATGGTCCGTGCCTATATTCAAAAGGTGGATTATTAATTCAGTTGCTAAAACAATGAGTATATAACTATTGGAGTCTAGTTATTGGTTTCATTTGGTTAATGAGATTTTCTTGATGCAGCCAAACTGTATAATCTTGGCAATATCACCTGCTAATCAAGACCTTGCTACATCAGATGCGATTAAAATGTCTCGTGATGTGGACCCCAAAGGTACCCAAATGCAATCTGTTATATGCAACTTCTTAAACATACTTCTTAAACATGTTATATGCTTAACATGCCTCTTTAGGAGAGAGAACTATTGGAGTGTTGACCAAGATTGATTTGATGGATAAGGGTACTGATGCAGTTGATGTAAGTTAATCTGCTCAAATAATACGTAAACTATTATAGAACGATACTTTAACAAATTTTGATTTTAATATAAAATCACATTTTCTTGATTTTTAGATTTTAGAAGGAAAATCATACCGGCTAAAGTTCCCATGGGTTGGGATCGTTAATCGTTCACAACAAGATATAAATAAAAAGGTCGATATGGCTTCTGCTAGACGTAAAGAAAGAGAATACTTTTCTACCAGCAGAGAATACAAGCATCTGGCTTCAAGAATGGGTTCTGAATATCTTGCAAAAATGCTCTCAAAGGTTAAAAGATCTTTAAATATAATAACCATGTTTTTGAAATGAATTCTTTTAGCTGATATATGACTTGATTTGCACTCTCAGCATTTGGAAGGCGTTATTAAATCCCGCATTCCAGGTATTCAGTCGTTAATCAACAAGACTTTAACTGATCTTGAAGCTGAATTGACCCATCTTGGAAAGCCTGTATCTACTGATGCTGGTGTAAGTTTTCTGTCACATATTTTGTATAAAATATGTTATTGAAGGGCAGATCCAGGTATAAATTATGGATCTATTTTAGTTGGTCCTAATTGTTCGATACAAAAATGCAGGGAAAGTTACTTGTGATAATGGATATATGTCGGGCTTTTGATCAAATATACAAAGAACATCTAGACGGGACGTAAGCATATGATCCTTAACCACTGGCAATTTTGAACCATTTACTTATTTTCAAGTTGATTTGGGCTATGTATTGTTCCTAATTGGTCAAATGGGTAAAAACTGGATAAATAGGAACGGGTCAAAAGTCACTAAAAGTGTACTTTTTAAGTCATATAACCTTCTAAATTGAGTTATTCAGAAAATTAGATGTATAACAATATAGATTTTGTAATTTTATTAACATAACATATATACAAATTTAAAAAACAAAGGAGAGTGTTTTTGTTTACCTAAACCATTTTTATACATACTAAAAGTACTCATTTTGACCCGTGACGCAATTCACCATGATCTCCATCTGTCACTTCTATATCTAATTGTTCTCATTTTGTAGGCGATCAGGAGGAGATAAAATATACCATGTTTTTGAAAGCCAGCTTCCTTCCGCTCTCAAGAGTTTACAGTTTGACAAGCAATTGTCAATGGAGAATATCAAGAAACTGATCACCCAAGCTGATGGATATCAACCACATCTTATAGCTCCCGAACAAGGATATCGCCACATTATCGAATCTTCATTGGTTGCCATCAAAGGGCCCGTTGAGGCCTCTGTGAATGCGGTAACTAAAAAAAAAAAAAACTTTTTTTTTTTGTTGAAGTAGCATGATGAGCAGTCTGAGTAATGGGTCAAAACTAGTCTACATTGAAAGATGCTAACTTTTCAAGATTTTAGGTTGATATCATTTTAAAGGAGCTGGTTCGAAAAGCCATAAGCGAGACAATGGTGTGTTTCTTGAAGCATATTATTGTATTTTCTTTGAAAAGCTATCTTATTTACAAGAAAAGATTGTTTGATCAGGAGCTGAAGCAGTACCCAAGTTTAAGAAAAGAAGTCGAACGGGCTGCAAACGAGTCGCTTGAAAGAATGAAGAACGAAAGTAGAAAGGCCACACTTATGCTTGTTGATATGGAATGTTGCTATTTGACCGCTGACTTTTTTAGGAACCTTCCTCAAGAAGTTGAGAAAGGCGGTAACCCGACACAATCCATTTTTGACAGATATAACGAGACGTACCTTCGACGAATTGGTGAGCAAATGAATCCATTAATACTTTCTTAATGTGAGTCCTAATGGCTAATACCAGGAATGTGAAAACAGGAACCACAGTGTTGCAGTATATAAATATGGTTCTTTCTGGCCTGGTGAATTCGATTCCTAAATCTGTAGTTCACTGTCAAGTGCGCGAAGCTAAACGCAGCCTACTTGACCATTTCTTTGCTGAGTTGGGTCGGAAAACAGTAAGTTACTCATTATCTGCTGTTTAACATGCCATTATTATATGTAGAAGTGTTGTGAGTTGTGGCCTAGGTAACGGGTCGAGTTGAATAACTCTTTTCAAAGGATGGGCTGACTTGAAATATACTTTATTAAAAGAAACTGTTTTTCTTAGAAACAATTGTGAAAACTGTTTTCTTTTGTATTATTTCTAGCCAAGTCAGTTATCAAAGCTGTTGGATGAAGATCCTGCTATCATGGAGAGGCGTTCGTCGCTGGCTAAAAGATTCGAGTTATATAAAAGCGCACAAATGGAGATTAATGGAGTTTCATGGTGATAAATTGAAAAACTTGTTATTTGTGTCTCGAGTTCTTTGGATTCATATGGCTGTTGTTTGATTACCAGTTGCGAAGCACGAAGTGCAAAGTAATTTGGTTTTCTCTTTATAATAATACTCCCATCTCAAACAATGTTGCTTATTCATTGATAGTAATCATGGGTAAACATTCCCATCTCAAACAATGTTGCTTATTCATTGATATGCAATTATGGATTGAGACTGTCATCTATAGTTATGTTGCAGTAGCATTATGTATCATTCATAAATTTGAGATATTAGTTGTGTGTGTTTAATACATTATAAATTTTAACTTTAGAATCATGAAAATCATGTAAACACTCATACTTAATGCCCTCTAGATATAATATAAGAGATAAATAGAATGACCATATGGTCACACAAACATTTTATGTATCACATCTGTATTTATTTGTGATTCTCGGAAGTGATTGCGTATTGGGTTATATCATCATATTGATGTTAGTTTGACGCGTGAGATGATAGGAATGGGTATGGGTCGGTTTTGAGCTTTTAACCAATCCTGGATCAAGATTTTTATTTTCTGGTTTCGGAAAACCCATCTGTTTTAGTTTTGGGTTTATTTATGGGTTCGGTTCGGTTATGGATTGGGCTCAAACTTCAACTCTAGTCTCTAAATGTATGGTTGTGGCAAAAAAATTGATCCCAAATAATGAATTTAGGCCTTGAGTCTAGAATTTCTTTAACTACTTATAAATGAGCTTGAGTCTCAAACTTATAACTCAAAATAACAGATTCACAAATTTAGATTATAAATCCAATAACAAACATTTAAACAAGTTCGATATACTTCACTTGACAAATTGCTAGATCAGTCCAAAGTTAACAATCAAATTTAACACCGTTAGGATTTAAGACTAATCTAGCACATTTTAAGAAACGTAAGGGGACTTATATAGCACAAAATTTTGATTTTGGACTGATCTAGCAATTTCTCTAAAATAGTCCAAAATCACAGGGACGAAAATGACAATTAACTCATTTTATTTTGTTTGGATTGATTAAGGAGGGTTGCTCACCGAGGAAGACACCACCACACGCCGCCACGTCAACTACCCTAGAACGCCCGACATAATCCAGGGGTGGAACCCGTTTGGGTACCACTAGCATCTCTCTCTCTCCAACTCACACTCACAGTCCCACTCTCGTTTCAGTAAACAACACCCGAAATCACCACACGAATACACCTACCCAATACACCAACGACCGTGTTACCAATCAGGTAGTGGGTACCGATCACCTTCACCCGATGGCACTGTGACCTCCCTTATTGCGGCTACAATTGGGTTAATCAGTTTTTTTTATTTCAAACTTTTTTCTTTTATCTTTCTGAAAATGGGCTTACTAACCCGAGAGCCCACAAGGCTATATGAGACCCAAATACAACTACTCACTCAGAACCCTGACCACTTTCCCGCCATTTTCTCATCAGTGACCGCCAATGATTGTCTAGTCTTGGATCGATATCATATATCACACTTAATTAAACTCCACCCAAAAACAACAATAAAAAAATGGTTCAAAGAAGCGTAGAGGAAGCGATAGTTCTCCTTCGTAAAAGACTCTGTGACCCCGATTTCATCTTCTCCGTCTTCTCCGATTCCCCGATAGCAACTACAGGTTATTATTTTAATTACATTATAATTCATTTTATTATTGTTTATATTTTTTTAACATAGAATAATGCTAGTATTTTATAAGTTTTCCCTAACACATTTCTTAAAAAAAAAATCAGCAAGTTGAAATTTATAGTATCAAGTTCGGTAACGGAGGCTTGTAATAATTCAATATTGCTTCTAGGTCCTCGAGGATGCGGCAAAATTCCGGTATACTACTTAGCTTTAGTTTTTTTTTTGTTTTTTTTTTACTTAATATTTTGATAGTATGTAATGTGGTTTTATTACACTCGGTTATGGGTTTTAGGTGTTGGATCTTGTGCTAGAAGATTTGTTGAAAGAATATCCTGACATGATCTCTGTGGTATGTGTATTTGTTTTTTCTAGGTCTTATGTTATTTTAGGCACAATGATTGGTGTCTAATTAGCCTTTTTTTTGTGATTGTTGTAGATTAAACTGAATGGGCTTTTGCATTGTGATGATAATTGTGCTCTAAAGGTGAGAGCCCCAAATTTATTTCTTTTTATTTTTTTTATAATATATGCATTGGTTTCTTTTTTAGTTTTGTGTTTTTTTTTTTTTTTTTTTTTTTTTTGTGTTCCAGTAATTACTTTTTTATCGTTTTTATTACTTGGAAGAGAATGATAGTATAGCAGCATTGTGGTCATGAAGTAGTTTTGTATAATTTCAGTCTAAAAAACAAGACATGAGTGTTATTGAAAAACAATAATGATTATGTTATATGTTGGTAGATAGATGTATTAGAATCAAGACTATGAAATTTTGCACACTCTAGCTACAATTTTGTAATTATGTAATTGTCATTTGATCGCTAAGGGATACGGAAGAATTTGCTTTACAAATGTGAAAAAAGGTATCTTCGTTTTTTTCTCTTTTTTCATATTTATTTCTTTGATTGATTGTTTTGTTACAGGAAATTGCTAGACAATTATGTATTGAACATGAACTGATGTTCTCCAAAATGGTACTATCTCGTATTCACCTATTCCTAAATGATGCACATGAACCAAGTTAACTTGCAGTCATCCACCTTGTAAATTTATTCCAGGCATCATCTGATGATAATTCGCAGTTCATGATAGCCATGTTACGGTCAGCATCTATCCATATTTATCCTATTTTCTGTAAATTAATACTCCCAGTGCCCAATCAAAACTATGATGCTTTGTTCTGTCACATGAAAGTTGCAATATATCGTGTTTTGAAAGTTTTTTTGTTTTAAAATTGTTTACTTGCTTATTGTCATCATTAATAGCAAATCTCAGTTTGACTTGGATCTATGAGATTCCCCTGTTTCTTCATCATTGTAGACTGTTGGTTGGTAGTGAAACATATATTTTAACTACGTGAACAATCAAGCAATTGCAATTTTTTTGGGTTGGAAGGAGTATTTCTATTGATTTCTTGATTGTAAACTCTATTACCAGGGAATGTGGATTAGCACACAAGACAGTAGTTTTTGTATTGGACGAGTTTGACCTTTTTGCTCAGGTGAAGTCAGCTTACGGGTTGTAATAATGGGCTGTTTCTTTCATCCTCAACATTTAGAATTTGATGATGTTCTATTGTTTTCTTACACATCTAATACAAAAGTATCATTGCAGGGCAAACAAAGATTACTGTATAGCTTGTTGGATGCAATGCAATCTGTATCATCACAAGCTGTAGTCATTGGTGTTAGTTGTCGATTGGTATGTAATAAATAATAGCTTAACCTAATAGGTTCTGTAATTTAAAATAAATTTTATACAATATGAGACCCGACTTTGCTAAGCAGGATGCTGATCAGCTGTTGGAAAAAAGAGTAAGATCTCGGTTCTCACATAGGAAGCTATTGTTTCTTCCTCCCCAAAAGGATGATTTACAGAGGTGATTGTTATACTTATTTCTTTGTGGTGCGATTTGATTTTTTATTCGTTTAAAGTTTCTATAGTTAACAAGTCTTTGCTTTAATACTTGTGGTTTTATAATGCAGACTTTTGAAACACATTTTACTATTGCCAACAGATTCAAGCCTTCCTGATGACTATGTAACTGAATTCAATTCAAGAATTTCAGTATCCTTTTTCTTTTTCTGATGACATGGAATGTAATATAAAATTTCAATGTGATTACATGTGATTATAGATGGGTCGATGTAGTTGTATTTCTTCATGCCAAATGGGTTAAATTGTTAAAAAAAAAATAAGTTAAAAAGGTAAGAAGTCAAATGGGTTGAAAGCCGCCCGATATTTTTTTTTTCAATGCATACAACCACCTAAATTATTGTTTTAAAATAGTTTTGATTGTTATTGAAATTTTTGTTTTTTTCGAACGATGTTTTTCCAACATTTTCCACTTCACCCGTTACTAAAAAATGACATTTTTTTAAACCAAACTCCTTTTGACTTGTTACCTAACCTGCCCCTCTCTTATTTGTCACCTCACGTGTTGCCAGAAAGCAACGAGTATTTTCACAAGTGTATGGCACTCCTTTACATGTTATAGAGCATAATAGCAGATAGAAGATTCATTGACATCACTGATAAATTAACAGATTCTGATTGCACTGTCAGCAATTTCGTGAGGTTTCTGTAAGTTACTTTTTCTTGTATTTTGAAAATGAAAGTTTCTTTTTCTTATCTCTTTTACTGTAATTTTCTTCCAAACTTACTTGTTAGGCTTCATTTATTTAGGTTTTCCGCTGTATGTTGCATTGATTATAAATCTGGTTACATGACACTTGAGAACTTCAAGTCTGCACTTTCAACCATTCAAAGGCAGCCTAAGTTCGATTGTCTAAAAGGTATGATTTAAATTGTTTTGGGTAAAAATCAAATTGAAGTTGCATCTTTACAAAATATAATGTCTGATTTTATCCACAAGATTCCCATTTTTGTTTTTCATCGAAGTATTCATGATATTTTGTTGATAGTAAAAACATTTTTTTTCTTGACTAGACTTGAAACAGATTCATTACTATAAGTATTGGTTCATTCCTTTTTATGTCCATCTTTGAGAGAGAAATGACAGGATTTTGGTTGCAGATTGTTCAATTTTGGAGCTTTATATAATGGTTTGCATGAAGAGGTTGGAAGTCAAAGAACAAGAATCATATAATTTCAATTCCGTAATGAGAGGTCAGTGCAAATGTGCCCACAATTTTATCCTATAATGTGATACATTGATTTAATGATATTTTAATAACACGTTTGACATGGCAGAGTACAAAACCATACATGATTCATTCCAGAATTCTGAATACTATTCACGTGATGTATGCTTACGGGTAAGTTTTACATTTTTGTACAATTAGTTATTATACATATCAGTGTAGTTTGATATAATCTTTTAAGTTATGTTCCCATTTTTTGTTGGTAAAATAAGTAGGAAGTTCTATTTGAATTTAAAACAATTATTTTTAAGAAAACTATAAAGTCAGTTTTGATAATTGAAATGGTAAGGTAAGTCTTATAAAATAAGCGAGATAATGAATCATCGGATCACTGGATCCCATTTTATTAGTGAACTAAAGTTAACAGTTAAAGAAGTCAATTTTTGAAAATATCTTGATACTTCTAACTGTTCTAAAATGTGCAGGCCTTTGAGCACCTTCTTGATCGCCAGTTAATTGAGTTTGCAGATAGAGGACAGAATCAGTGTATTGAATTCCGTTCAGTGAAGCTGCTAATTTCACCTTCTGAACTGCATCAAGGGTTGAAATCAAATCGCGCATGTCCAGTAAGTTATTTAAAGAATTCATTCTTGTGGGTATGATTTATGTGATACACAATGGGTTCTTTTTACCATTCATGGTTGTTATCATTTCTGGAAAATGGTATATAACGTAAAACGAAGATGTCCATTGATTAAAGTCTCTTTTCATGACTTGTGTAGCCTATCCTTCAGAAACTAATGGAATCATGAAGCCAAGTTTGGTACAAGAGATTAGTACCAGAAACAAAGTTGTGCAACATTATAAGACTGATATGATACGAGACATCAGATTTGTGTTTTTTTTTAATGTTTTGCTTTGTGTGTAAGTTTGAATGTATCATCCTTAACATAGGTAATTGACGGGCCATGCATGGCACAATTAAAAAGACAATTGAGAGTTTCAGTCTGTTTCTCCCTGACAAACCCGAGTTATTGACGATGATCAATGTTGGCCTTCTTAAGTCATGTTTGTTCTGTGTTAAGGTTGATTTTGTATTATGAGATTTGAAAATGTAGTGTGTTTTGGGGCTGACCTTTAATTGATCATAATACATGGTTCGCGCGATTTATGCATGAGACATCTACTATAAATTTGTGATTTTGGTTAGTTTATTTACTTTTGTAAGCACAATTTAGCCATCCAATCATATCTAAAATCATTGGTTATTACTTGTCTAGGAGTAAAAAAGAATTGTAGTTCAACACGACCTATTATTTTATGTATTGAAAAGAATGTGATACAGGCTTTAATATGTCATATTGTTGCACTTGTCTATTTCGATTGTTTTACTTGTTTTTCATTCAAAGAATACTTTGCTAAACCTTTTACTTGTTAACTGTCATGTACATTATTTACTGGTTTGTTGGTGTAGAATGTTTAGAGTTGAGAAAACGTGTTGTGCTCTACTAAACGAGCCATACATGGCACAATTAAAAAGACTATTGAACTTGAAAACGGCATGTTTAACCAAACGTGTCATTTACTAAAACACCAACACATACATACATACATACATGTTTAATAACAGGGTTACATGGCATGCCATGACACGTTAACACACAACCAGTCCAATGACACGACATGACACAACATGACACATTTAACATAATTAAATACGTAGTAAAAGACTGACAAAATCAAGAAACATTTTAACACGCTAACACAATTAAACACAACCAAAAGCTAACCCGTTTAACTTCATACCGGGCGGGCTATGTAGTGTCAACGTGTCGTGAAATGTTAAATTTTAATTTGAAAAAAGCTATACATTCCGAGTAGCTCGGAAGCAAGGAAATGGCCAATTGGTTGTAAGGTCTGGATCACCGACAGAGACGACGCAACAACAAAATTAATAATTTCATCAGAGCAAACTACTACCATTTGTCATGTGAGATAGATCTCAACAGTCAGTCTTCGTGAAGATTCAAATATACTTACCTTCATGGTTCATCAAAGCAGATCTGATCTGGTAATATCTTATTAGAGGTACATTTCGCCACTTAATTTTCCATTCAATCGTCAAATTATTATATCTAAACTAACCTAATTACTTCACACTCAGGTTTCTCATATTATCGAATCATTATACTTTCTCCAATTTCTCTTTTAATGTTTGCATTCACTCTTAGCCTATAACTTTACTTTTTCAGCCTAATTATGTACCATATCAAAATTCATAATGTTAGCAAAACCTATCTTTTGATACCTTTGGCTCCATGGTACCCGAAGCTATCCGTTTGACTAGAAAGGGTTATCCATAGCAACATCTCGACTCCTGGGGGCAGGGGTTCGTTTTTAGTAGATTAGGTTTCGCAATTCAGAAAGAGGTGGCGGCGCAGCTTGCTGCCCGCCTGCCTGCTATTATGATGTAATTTGGCAAATTGTGCAATGAAAAAGATATAGACGGCAACAAGTTGCACCGTCGCCCGCAGGTTGTAGTTCGTAAAGTATTGAGACTCTGAATGATTTTTATTCATTTACTCCATAATCTCCAATTTATCCCTTCATCATAATTTGAATTTAAGGATTTTTTTTTTAAATTCTTAGTGTCTTAGTTTTGTTTATTACGTGTTATTCTCCAGAATAACTTTTGACCTAATCAAGAACAAAGCACATAGGACAACATATATGTAATGGCTTCAGAAAGGGATGTCTTTGGAATTTCTGGGCCCTTACACTTGACTTCTATTGACTGGTAACACTTTTTTTTTTAATTTATCAGTTTTATAACCATAGACATTTCATCGAACACCTTGTGTGCTTAGAGCTCACCTCATTGTGTTTGTAAGATTAACGTGAATAGATTGCCTGTAATGATTCAGGACCGATGTGGATCACCGGAGGTCGGTGGCAGCATGCCTGGTTCAAGGTGTGTATATCATGCAGCGTGACCGCCAGGAAAACCGCCAAGGGCCAGATGCTCTTGCTCCTCCCTGGTGGAAATTCTTCAGTTTTGACTTGCACAGTCAACTCATAGACGATGCTGATTCCTCCGTCTTTGGTGCCGTCTTCAAATTTAATCCCAAACCCGACCCATCATCAGCCTACGCCCTCTCAACACCCGCAACCCCGTCCCATATCGTTGCTTTCAGAGGTACATTAACAAAAGGCGATGCGTTTGCTCGAGACTTGCAGCTGGATCTCCACTGTGTAAAAAACATATTGCATCAATCATCAAGATTTGAAACCGCCATTCAAGCTGTTAGAAACTTGGTTGCGTCTGGTAATCAAAACATCTGGATAACCGGTCATTCTCTTGGATCAGCCATGGCCATGCTTGCTGGCAAAAGCATGGCGAAAAACGGGGTTTTTCTTGAATCTCATCTTTTCAATTCACCATATGTTTCTCCCCCGATTGAGAACGTTAAAAACAAAACAGTGAAACATGGGATCAGAATAGCAAGCAGTTTTGTTACAGCTGGACTTGCGGTTGCTGTTAAGGTTAAAAAGAATCATCAGCAAAGAAACAATGCACCAAACAACTCGTTTACTAATTTGGCGTCATGGGTACCGTGTTTATATGTGAATCCGCGAGATCATATCTGCTCAGAGTATATAGGGTATTTTCAACATCGAAGAAAGATGGAGGATATAGGGGCGAGAGGGGTGGAACGATTGGCCTCGCAGCATTCAATTTCTGGTCTGTTGATGGACGTGATCGGAAAGGAATCGCATGAACCACTCCACCTTCTTCCATCTGCGAATCTGACTGTGAATTTGAGTCCTGCACGTGATTTAAAGGAAGCTCATGGTATTCACCAGTGGTGGAGGCGTGATCAGCAGCTGGAATCTAGAACTTACAGATCATAATCTGGAAGATGCTTTGACTATTCTGGGTCAAACCTTTAGCTTATGCTATTGTGTTTCGACATTGTTATATATGTTAATCTTGGATATTTACTTGTTAATTTTGGTTCAAGCTTGTCATGGTACTGTTTATAGACTTGATAGCTCCTTAACTCTACGATGCTAGTAGTCAACTTTGTATGTAAATGGGTTGAGTTTTTGTGTTGGCAGGTCAAATCCGAACACGACGTGCATTTGAAAATTCTCTGTGAACCCAAACACGACACGATATTTCGAAGATTGACATAAACGTGATGGGTTTAACCTGAATTTTATTTATTTATTGTTACTATTTTCCATGTTAATACTCTAAAATCACAAATTCACAAGAAAAATATAAATTTATATAAGAAAATTACATTTAAATTATAAATTTTGATATCAATTATTCTTTTAGTCTTGAAATGTTCAAGGTCAACTAAACATTACCTCTTTAGCCGAATGTGTGTGTGGATTTGATCCAAACAGGTCCAAACTCTTTAGACTAAACTAAAAGCCATGAATATTATATTTACGTCTGTGTTATAAATTCGCATAATCTTATTATATAAGGGGGACGGGGTGCTATCCGTGAGTTTTTTCAACTTCACTGTTTTCAACTAATCCTGAATTGCCACATCACTTCACTGATTTTCTTCACTGAAACACTTTTTTTGAAGGCAACACTCCACTGATTATTTGCCCACAATCAATGAGAGAGAGAGAGAAATCATTGTTACCGTGCGTTAACTAGAACCAGAAAATGGTTCACGGATCCACTACCAGTATCACCGGCAACGGGTACCCGTAACCAACTCAGGTGACGCCCCCTCCCCTAACAAAAGGTCGTGTACTTTGCATGCATTCACCATGATTTCACAACTTTTTACATGTTTCAATCATTTTCTTATTTTATTAAAAAGAAAGCACCTCATTCAAAATCAAAAACAAATACAGAGGTATAAATATTTTTCTTTATGCTATACAACAAAAAAGAAAAAAAAAAAGAAAAAGAAAACTAAAGCATCAAAGATATAGAAACAAATCAAAACAAGACATTCTGATTGGCTATCACATATCACCTTATCTCACTTACCCAAACCACCTCCACATAACCCACTATCCCTTCCATACATTCATTCCCTACTGTAACACCATCTTCATCTTCAACACAATGGCCATGGCTACACAAGCTTCCCTCTTCACCCCAACCCTCTCCAACCCATTCAACCAATCCTCCTTCACCACCCCTAACCACCTCAAGCCCACCATCACCACCAGGCCCACCTTCACCATCAAAGCCACAGCAGCCGAGGGCTCATCAACCCCTACAACTCCAGCCCCAGCCCCACCTAAAGAAGCACCAGTGGGCTTCACCCCACCTGAACTCGACCCAAACACACCTTCCCCTATTTTCGCTGGAAGCACTGGTGGCCTACTAAGAAAAGCCCAAGTAGAAGAGTTCTACGTCATCACATGGGAGTCACCTAAAGAACAGATCTTTGAGATGCCTACAGGTGGTGCAGCTATTATGAGGGAAGGTCCTAATCTGTTAAAGTTGGCTAGGAAAGAACAGTGTTTGGCTCTTGGGACTAGGTTGAGGTCTAAGTATAAGATTAAGTATCAGTTCTATAGGGTGTTTCCTAATGGTGAGGTTCAGTATTTGCACCCTAAAGATGGTGTTTACCCTGAAAAGGTTAACCCTGGACGTCAAGGAGTGGGTCAGAACATGAGGTCCATTGGAAAGAATGTTAGCCCCATTGAAGTTAAGTTCACTGGCAAGCAGCCTTATGATATATGATGATGATGATGGTGAATTATGGGTTTGTGGTTATGTAATTTGTTTGGTAATTATAAACAACTGCAACTTTTATATTTTGTCTTTGCATGCGTGTTCTTGTTTTAATGTGTTGTTATATACTCTATATTTGTTCATCTTCATTCTATTAGGTGTTGCTTAATCAGTTAATCTTATCATCATGAAATATTCATGATGTTCATAAACTGTTTAGACCAAAACAAATAGTAGGTCCGATTGATACATATACGGTCTAGTTTGGTGTTTGTGGTTTGAAAGACAGATTAAACGTATAGATAAGTATGGGCTTAACCATTTTGGGGCTAAAGCGAAACAACACTCCGAATCCATTTTTCAAATTTCATTGTCCAGAAAATTAGTGGACATCTTTGCATTCAAAGTTAAAACATGGACTTATGTGCTAATTTCCATGAAAATAACAAAGGACATACACATACATAAGAGATTTTGGTGATCATTTGAACTTGTAAGTTTATCAATGTCAGTGACCACCAAATCCGAATGATCTTTAAGCTGTAAATACAAAAGTAATATGTTAAGGATTAATTAATGAATCTCGGTTCGTTCTGGTACAGCCAATCAGGCTATTGCAACCGAAAGAAAAAAAACAAAAAAAGTAAAGTCGTGATATGCCCTAAAGAATATCAAAACGTGTTTATATTGATCGAGAAACATAAAAGGAATACATATAATGGTTCTGATTATATCGATGTTCAGTTGGAATAGATTTGGTTCATCAGTATACTTACACTCGTATAGCCTACATTAGCATAAAAAACACTAGACTTCAAATACAACCACGTTGTCAACCAATCTTTATAGCGCAATGTAAAGCAAAAAAAGTTACGGAAAGTAAGTTATTAGAGAAAAATAATTTAATGACAATTAAATGGGTTAATAGACGCGTATTTTATTTCTAATATAAGAATGAAACTGAAAATTAAAAAAAAAATACAATATGATTAACAATATGTTTAAAAAAGGTTTTTGGGTTGGGGTTCGTCTTTATTTGCTATCTTAAAAACAAATGTCGGTGGCTTTTACGCCACTAACCCTCCAATTTTCAAAAAAGGACAACGTCGTCCTCAACAAAGCGAGATAACAATTTTAACCCTGCTTCATACAAAATGACAAATCCACCCCTAACTTTGCAAAATGCATTTTAAGCCCCTTCTCAATTTTACCAGCACTCCCTACACTTTCAATGTTTGCATTTTTACTCCCTTTGCTCTTCCTTTTGCGCTTTTTGCACAAAGTTTCACTACATTGCAATTTTAGTCACTTGGCTTTGCAAACATCAATGTTTAATTCTTCAAGTTTCTAATGTTCCAACTTTACTCATGTATCATATATAATATGTGCTTTTAACTTGAGCTTCAAATTTTCGAATTTACCCCTTTTGTTTCTTTTTACGTTCGGATTGTTATGTATATGCTAATATAAATTCGAGGTGATATACGTTTAGACGAATTTTTTTCTTGGGAGATGTTTAAATGCAAATATAATACGTTCCATTTCGTATCAAACCGAGTGTCGTTAAACAAAATGATTAAAATCGTAATTCTAGCTAAATAAAGGGACCTAAACGTAAAATGGGGTAGGGTTTTAGGGGTAATAAATACAGACAAGCCCCCCACAAAAATTAGGGTTTATAGAGCTTGCAAGAAACGACAGAGACATTAGAGATGGATTCGTTTTCGTCGCCGTCGAGTTCATCGTCGTCACCACAGATGTCTACTGAAGACTTCATGGATCAACTTAAGGTTCAGCTTGCTCAGGCTTACGCCGAGGAGTTCCTCGAGGTATATACTTATAATTGCAGGATATTATGTTTTGATACAGCAGGAATCGATATCTTCATGTGTTATTGCTTATTATTTGCTATATTTTATTAGTTTTGATTTACTATTGTCAATAAATCAAGATCTTTTTTTTAGCAAAATCAGCCCAATTTGGGGATAATTTAAACACCTAGATCTGTGTTGTGAATCCTCAAAATTTGAGAGAGCTTGATACATGACACAATGTTATTGAGATGTTATGACTTTTGAACGTTATCTTAAGAATAAAAAAACATAATGTTATTCAGATGTTATGGTAATAAACACCCATTATGATAGGGTTTTAACTTACTGATCTGCTTCTGGTCATTGGGCAATTGGTAAACAAGCCATCTCTTTGTATGCAGTTAAGAAATTGTTTTACGAGTTATGTAAAATTTTCGAAATTGTGGGCCGGGTCACCATGGTTTTTTTCTTGGGGTGGAAGCGTGATCCTGGATTCCCGGGTGTCCGGGCCTTTGCTGTTAAAAAACGATGTAAACTTTATGTAAAAAGGTGGGCATATGAAGCAGGCCACCTGCAAGACTTGTAAATATGCTCCGAATAATTACCATTTTGAAGGTTTTTTTAGTGTTTGGACTTTGTATTTACTATTTAATGTTGTTTTGGAAACAGACAGTGAGGGGAAGTGCTTTGAAAAGTGTATTACTAAACCAGGCAGCAGTTTGAGTGGGGGAGAGAGTAGTTGCATCTCCAGGTGTGTGGATCGTTACATTGAGGCTACTGGTATCATTAGCAGAGCCCTTTTCAACGCACGGTGAAAATCTGAAAGCAGAGTGTTTTTTATTGAAATGTTCATGTGTAACATGCATAATGCTTTCTTATTAGGAAAGTGAGGATCGTAAACTGTGTTTTTTTTTATAATTAAACTTGACTTTCTTGATCAATGAAGTTTGAAACTTTCAGTCACACATCTGAATGGTTTACTTCCATATCTTGTCTTCTTTGCTTTTTATTGTATCCCTTTCAGGGTCATATGGTTGTTGACATAGTTATCTTATAGCTGTTGACATCGTTGTATTACTCGTTTCTTATTTTTGTTACCCCAAAAGTTAATGTCACGCATATACACACATTCGAAATTGACGCTTGAGCCCTTTAGCGGTGCCCCTTATTCTTCATGATGGAAGATAAATCATAAACTTGGTTATATTATCATCATTGCAATTTTTGCAAATGTGGATGCCTGTGGCTTGAGACTAGAGCCAAAAGGTTTGGGGCTGCAATATACCAGTTAAACAAGTTGCATGTTGGTGACTAGTAGTTGGTTAAGAAAGACTGAAACACGGTATGGGGCCACTGTCTGTATTGCTTAACCAGATGGATGAAGGCCAGTTTAAAGTGTGGCTTGACATGACTGCATATTATATATGTATTATTGAAAACTCAAGTTGAACAGTAGACAAACAAATCATGTACATTCAAAATTGATCCAAGGGTCAGCATTACTTTGTGTCCTCTTTCTTCTCCCAAGTTATGAGTGGCTTTACACGTGTGACTATGATACTCTCATGCCCTCCACGTACAAGGACAGAAAGCTAGATGCTACCTTACGTGTCATCACCAAGGTTTACTCACCTTTTCATATATATACTAACTCCACCACCACGGATCCACACCAGTTTCCCTCTCCATACGTGGCTTCCAGATTCCACCTGTCACCATCACACTTCTCATCTCTCACCTACAAAAGAAAATGGGGAAACTAGAGACAGAAAAAGGAGACAGCAGTATGAGTGAGAAAGAGAGACGTGGACCACCGGCAAATCGCCGACAACTACCCACCGCCACCTGCTCGCCTCCCACCCACATAGCCCAAGACATGGAGATCTTTGGTAGTGTTGATGGTGGAGGGAAACGTGGAAGACCACCGGTGAGTCTCCGACGACCGGACCTCGGCGTGTGCTCACCTCCCATCCACAGAACCCCATAAATGATGTAACAGAATGCAAGCATAACGTACACAATCTGCTGGTTCTCTTCCGAATGCCGTCTTTGAAAATCCTGCATTTGGTTCTCCATTCGCCCTTACGTTGTTATTTACTTTGCCAAATGCCGTCTTTGAGATTCCCCTCCGCCAAAGTGTTTATTTTGTAATTATAGTTTCTGAGAAGAAGATATTGAGATGGTGTTGAAATTTAATTAAATAAAGGTAGCAAATATGGAGATCCTAGTGTAGGTGAGGAAAAGATGGAGACTGTGGTGTCGGTAAGCTGACACTATGGAGATGAGAAAAGGAAGAGTGGGTTCCATAATGTTTCTATAATTATTTGCAACAACCATATTGTACATCTATGATATACATATTCAGATATATACAGATATATAATTATTGTTTTTTAGTGATATCTAATTGTAAACAATGTGTTCGTATTTTTTTTAATTTGTGATTGTATACAATTAAGCGTTTTATTTCATTTGAAATACTGTAAAGTAGTGTAATGTCAACAGTTTATTATACTTAATTACTATGTGTTTATTGTTATCTTGATTTATGACTTATGTTTTGGTAGGATTTGCAATAAAAGCAGTGAGTGTGTGCTACATATTCTATTTGCAAACCAATAATTCAGATTTTAATTTTTTACGTCTATGATTGTAGAACTTGAGTTTTTTTTTTCTTCACAAATATGTGTTCTTAAGGGTTTAAAAAGTCCTTAAAACGAGGGGGTATGTTTTCTTTGATTTTTTGTCCTTTTTTTCTTGATTTATTGAGTGGTCACTTACGCTATCGGTGTCACACTGGTATTATAATAAGCCGGATCGATAATGACCGATGTCACACTCTTATTATAATAAGCCGAAACGATAATGACCGAAAACGCGCAGCGTAGCGCGCGAAAATCACACTAGTTATTTATTAAGCATCTGTGTGCAAAACTCAGTCCAGACATCTGAATGTGGGAGTAGGCCTGTAAACGAACCGAACGAACACGAACACATGCGTGTTCGTGTTTGTTCATTTAACTTTAACCGAACACGAACACGAACATGAACACATAATCGAACACATTTTTGTGTTCGTGTTCGTTCATTAAGAAATTTGTCGTGTTCGTGTTCGTTTATGTTCGTTCATTTAAAACCTAAACGAACAATTCATGAACATAAACGAACACAAATGATCAATATAAACGAACACAAATGAACATAAACGAACATTAATGAACACAAACAAAAACAAGTTAATAATGATTCATCACAATTCAACCAAGTCTAATACATCACAGTACAACCAAAACCAAATCTAAATTAGTAGTTTGAATATACATGATTCATTGATAATATCCGTCATGTATCTACCAAAAAGAAGGGAGGTGGGACTGTGAGGTGTGGAGAACGGCTGATATGTTTAGAATGTTAGGGTTAGGGTTAAGTTTTTAGAACATATCAAATATATTGTATTATATAATATGAATTAAGGTTACTTAACAAAAGGGAAATAAATAATAAAAATAAAGTAAAGTTTAATTAAACGAACATAAACGAACAAAATAAAACGAACATAAACAAACAAAAATGAACGGATATAAACGAACGTTCATGAACATAAATGAACGAACAAACGTGTGTTCATGTTCGTTCGTTTAATTAAACGAACAAAAATTGTGTTCGTGTTCGTTCATTTATTTAAATAAATGAACATAAACGAACTTCCCGCCGAACAGTTCACGAAACAGTTCATGAACGTTCGGTTCGTTTACAGGCCTATGTGGGAGTGAATCAGTTCGTGGATTGGTCTGGCATCAAATAAGTCTTGCATAATAAGACTGTTGGCCATCAGTTTTTGCCTGCTTTTATATTTAATATATTTAATTTAATTGTTTGCCATGCAAATATATCATCAATTGATCTTTAGTTAAATTTGTAAAAGAACGTTACCGTGATAGTGGTTGCCGTGGTGAGAAATGGAGAGAGATTTTTTTGGTTATTTGAAACTGAAGTGAATTTCGTTGATTTGGTTCACCCTGGCAACTAATATCACGTTAACCTCTCTAGTTTGAACTGATAATATCATAAAAACTGTAAGACCTACTTAACCTATATAGTATTTGTTATATCAATTGCCTATAATGTTGATATCAATATGTTTTGAGATTGAAGACTCTAAGATCTACTTTAGTACTATGTATTATATCAAAGGACTGGAATGCTTGTTCATTTTAGTACGTTTGAGATTGAAGACCGTAAGAACTACTTTAACCATGTAATATTTATTATATCAAATGACTAGGATGCTTATTCATTCAATACTTTGAGATTAGTTTTGCATTATTAACATTTTGTGGTCCACATGTGCGTATTCTTATATTTAAAAAAGATAAATTTTATGAGCAATGAGATAAAATTAAAGAAAGAATGAAGAGAAATAAACCATGTATTTTCCTTTTACTAAAAAGAGTATGTACATGTACTTTAATGATTCTCACACTTTACAACATTAAATTGGTTATGAAAAGAATGTTCTTATATAATTCACTAATTCAGATTTGTGAATCCTCTTGTAGTGGAGTGACACCCTTCTTGCTTTCCTTATGGGAGGTGGGGAGTTGGAGTCCTACCGGCACCAAAATGCTGCTGGTGGGGCCGGGTTTTACCGCAGTGGGCCCTCGGGGGCGGGTTTTCCCCGGGAACTGGTGTGAAATTATTGATGGACCCGGGTTACTCTCGGAGTACTCCTTTGTCCAGTGGGTACTTCGTGAGTAATCGGGATTGATTTGTAGACCGTTCAAAAAAAATTTCAGATTCTAATGATATAAACTTTAATGAAATCTTCTAAGCGCGAAAGTTGGAGTCAACAAATTCGAGAATGCTAAGTTGGATGTATGAATGTTTTAATTAATCATGTCATGCATCGCCTAATACAATACACTTACACATTTAATAAATGCCAGGCTGATAGACGTCTCTACCCAAGATAAGTGAGGGGTATAAAAATATCAACCCAAAAAGGTACACATACTCAATTGGCACCTTTTTAAATTTGTGGGTATGAATAACGTGTCATGACTTCCAAATCTTCCTCGTAAAATCGTAAGTATCAAAGACATGGGCAATAATAAAGCAGAGCATATTTATCTGTGCATGAAACCTAAAACAGAGTAACCACGTCTTATGGAAGACGATACAATTCTTGAGTTTGACAAGACATGAAAAAACCCATCATCCATAATTTACGACACACCAACAACAACAACCATCACAATTTATTCCAATACAAATACAAACAAGGACACATCGACTTTTTGAAGCTCTCTTTGCCTTTAATGATCACATTTTGGTTCCCTCTTCTGCTTTTTCTCTCTACATTCGGCTTCAATCATGGTATTCATGGTTTCCCCTCTTTATTTCTGTCGTATACTGCTTTATTTCACCATTTTTCAAACACCCATTTGTTCATTATTATCTATTTCATCAATTTCATTAACCTAATTTTATCAACTTTTAGTTCTGTTTGTTATTTTGCTTGATCATGTGTAACTTTGTATATTTAGGGTTTTCAAGGATGATGTTATGCGGTGTTGTCTAAAATTGCTATTTTCTTATTATAGTCTTTTTTTTCAAGTTGTATTTATTTAACTTTAGTGGTTAGATATTTGTGGGTCAAATAATTTAATAGCTGCAACCAAACAGGTTCTAATTATTTAGGGTCAACATACTTGTAGATACTTTAATAACCAGAATCTGCCAAACACGAGTCGTCATCATCATACTCGGTATGTCCCACCAATAGAAAAGCTAAGGTAGAGTTTGAAGAGGGTAAGATGTAGACAGCCTTACCTCTATCCCGTAGGAATAGAGAGGTTGCTTCCGGTGAGACCCAGGCTCGTTAGTAGTTTTGCATCAAGCCTTGGACATAAGGCACATAACACTCAGCAATTGGGACAAAGGCCGATTAGTGCGTGTACCCCCTTATCAAAGCCACGACATGATGCATGATAAACCTACCGCCGTTTTAACGTTATTTTCACTAAATTTAGTAAAGTCACAGTTGTCAAAGCACCTAGGCGCGCTCAAGGTGTATAGGCCGAGCCCGGAGCCTGGGCGCAAGGCGCATAAAAAACGAGGGCTTTTTATAAATAGGCGCATAGTATAAAATACATTTTTTAGGGATTTTAGAGATGTTTTAGGCTTGTTTAGGGCTATATAGGATGTTTTAGGTTTGTTTAGGATTTGTTCATAACTCATGTAGGATGTTTTAGAGGTTTAGGCAACTTTTATCCTGAATTTGGCCGGAAATCAGCCTGAAAACAGCCCTGAGTGTGCGCCTCAGTGCCTAGGCGCACGCCTCACAGGGCGCAGCGCACTTGGTGCGCCTCGTTGCGCCTAGGCGCTCTTTTGACAACTATGAGTAAAATAACGTTAACAACTGGGGCAACTTTACTTTTGCCCCCGAGAGGCCACACATATATACATTATATGCGCACACCGCAAGCGGGGATTTTGCTAAACACTAAAAGAACTTAATATCCTACCATTTATTTGGTACATTTGATTATCTGGTTTTGATTGTTCCATCTTGATTTAATTGTTCAGGGAATGTAGATGCACATAATAGGAACATTACTAATACTACTACCACGTGTCCATACACCGAAGAGCAAAGCCACGATCATGCAGGTAGTGTGCTTTTAGAGTTCAATGTATCTGGGAAGTCAAACAATGTTGTATCTAATGATCATAGTTCTGTAGATACCGAAAAGAACCAGTTTCAGGAACTAGTCCTGTTGAATCAATAGTTTCGAAAGTTTTAGGTTGCTCTACGTTAGTTTGTGAAAAAAGATTTTCAAGATAGTTATATGGACAAGAAACAAGAGGAAGTGCAAACGGACAGGCTAATCTCACGTATCCTAATGTTGATGAGCTTGCAAACATTACAAACCAGAGTACGGGTTGAGTGGTGCACCGGGTGGGTTACTCAACATAACCCATAGACTTGAGCCAGATGGTGCCTACTACAACTACGCCTCTGCATCCAAAGGTGCAAAAGTTGTGGCTCATAATAAGGAAGCAAACGGAGCAAGCAACATTTTGGGTTCAGATCATGACAAATATCTAAGAAACCCATGTTCTGTTACGGATAAATACGTTATTATCGAGCTTGCAGAGAAACGCTAGTTGATGCTGTAAATATTGCAAATTTTGAACACCATTCTTCCAATTTTAAGCAGTTTTTTATTGTCAGGAAGTTTGGTTTTCCCCACTGAAACATGGTACCCTCTTGGAACTTTTGTTGCTGAAAACGTTAAACATCGTCAATACTTTAAGTTACCTGAACCCAAATGGGCCCGGTACTTAAAACTGACGTTAGTTAGTCATTACGGGTCAGAGTTTTACTGCACACTAAATGTAATTGAAGTTTATGGTATAGATGCAATTGAAAGAATGCTTGAAGATCTTATTGTGACTTCAGAAGAATCAACAGATGTTAATTCAACTGCATCTCCCACTTCAACTAAAACTACAAGCTCAAAAAACGTGAAACCGGATGGTGAAAATGTGGGCGAAACTGCTAGTAGAAAGACGGAAGGTGTTGATGATGGTAAAAGGGCTGACGATGATGTGGCAAAAAAGCCTGTTGGTGGGACTAAAATTCCTGAACTTGTATCCAAAGGTAATGGAAGAATACATGGTGATGCTGTTTTAAAGATTTTAATGCAAAAAGTTAGATCACTTGAGAAGAATTTGTCTTTATTGGAGAACTGCATTAAAGAATTGCATAAGAGGCAAGGGGGGATGTTTTCCCTCAACTTGAAGTTGAGGTTGGGAAGTATTCAGAGCTTGTGGAGAATACCCGATTGCAGATTAAGGATATATTGTTATGGAAGGCGACTATGGTGCGTTTGCTTACTTTTTATGGTTGGGCAAAGTAATGAACTTCATGATAAACTTATATAATATTCACCAAAATTTTTAATACTTTTCAGGAAAAAGAAATTGCTGACGTGGAGTCGTGGAAGGATTTTGTGTCGTCCCATCTGGAGTCTGTTATAAAAGAAAATGCCAGTCTCAGGTTTGTGTAAATGTGTACTCACATATATAATGTATAAAATTCCATAGTTAAATCATAAATGTGGTTTCTTTTGACCATTTGTTTCATCGCTTTTACGTTTTACATGTTTACAAGGATTTAACTACAACTTCTCAAAACAGATTAGGGTTAAAAAAAGTCATATTTTGGTATAGTTTCAGTTTTTATTTGACCCGTTTGATGGTTTCTGGTTGTTTGTTCGACCCACTAAAAAGTTATTTGACCCTTTGGATCAAACACAGCTCTAAATGACCCATTTTTCAGCAAATGGGTCGACCTCTATGGAACAGCTATTATGCTGTGTTTTATAATTTCAAGTCTTCTTATTTTTTTCTGTTCGCAGGCTAGAAATTGACAAGATTGCAAGTGATCAAGAAAGCCTGGAAAAAGCTGAGCTGACTGTGTTGACTGTGAGTGTTTCCTTTGCCATTGCTGCCATTTTAAAGATTGTATCTGATCGAATCTTTAGATCTCCTTACAGCAAACTACACGGAAATGATACAAGTTGGAAATTGCTACTGGTTACCTGTGGTATTACTGCAATCGTTGTTTTGAACCTCTATTAAAAATTTAACAAAAATGTATCTTTTCGGTTGGAGCAAATAGATATCTTTAGAAGTGTTGTACTTTTTTGTAGTCCTTTAGGCCTAATTTTGTTTCCTAATGCACATTATATCTTTCTTTTAGGAATATGTAAGTTTTTACATGCAATGTGACTTGAGAATCATGCAACTTAGTTGCTTGCCAAGTAAAAGTGACAGGTTTCAACCCGAACCCACTTTTTGACGCATCAACCAACTAGTGGCAATTACTTCTAATTAACATAGTTATAAAACTAATAAATCTTATTTTGCTTACATTTATACTTGCAGTATTAGCATAAACCTAACTAAATGCATTCATAAATCTGCATCTTGTTCAGAAATAATGTTTAATACACATGAACAACAATAAACAGCCATACATTCTACTTAATATTCAAAAGCAATGGACCCAAACATATTTACGAATAAGTTGTCCCATTCACCTTCTTAGGAAGCTTTTATGTATTTCATTTAGCTTTGCTAAATATTTGTTCATTAAACCGAGGTAAAAAGGAGTAATAAGCCTTAATAATATTACTTTATAGTTTTATAGATCTTTTAACCGATAACTAAATAGTTTATGTCGTGTAAAATCTCTAAACAATGTTTAAATCAAAGAGATTTTTAAATATTAACTAACTAGCTTTTATCCCGGGAGCGTCCCGGGTTGAATAAAATATCTAATATGACAACATAATTAATGACTTGCCAATATATGATTAATAAATAAATAATAATAATTATTATTATTATTATTATATTATTTATTTTGAACAAATCCTTGCCATAAGTTATCATATTCAAATATAAAAAAAACGAAATCTCTGCGCCGGGGTATAAATTTAGTGCCATTACAAAATATTATATAATTTCAAATGAATTCGGAAGTTTGTAATCGATCATTCTAAAAAGAACTAACATGAAATAAGAAAAAAAAGTTATTTATTGAAATAGTATTATAATAACCATACATATGTTTTTAGTTACATACTATAAAAGTTTTTAGTTTATGATGGTGCACGTATATTGCAAATATCGAACGCATTAGTCTAAGGTTATGTGATGCGTTTAAAAAAAATTCATGGTATATGATCGGGTATGTAGTTCGGGTATTTGGGTATGTGGTTTCGGTAATCTGGTCGGGTATCACCCAATAATCGTTTTTTTTTTCTCCGTTTTTTATATAACACTATGGTACTCGTTGGAAAGATAATAAAACGCTCGTTAATTTGGTGTACTTTTTTTCTTTAAAAATCTCGTATTTAAAAGATATTAGCGTTTAAAAGTTATGGTAGGAAACATGAGATAAAAAATAATAAAGGTTTAATATTTATTTAGTAGATTAGATTTTAGTATATTTTTTATCCATATGTTATTTAATTTCCTTTTAAATAAATTATAATATCAGGTTTTTTTTATTAATGATTAAAAATAGATTAAAATAATAAATTCAATACTATTACCTTAAGGAGCCACATGGCACATTCAATGTGGTTGAGGCCTCCATTGAATGCCACCTCATACAAACTCAATTATTTTATTATAAGTTATTATTTTGTGCGAGTGGATTTAGTTTTGGTTTCAACTAAAGACTAAAAAGATATTAACACCTATCTTAAAGACTAAAAAATGTATAACTTTAACATACTAATATTAGTACCGAACCTAAAACAATGTATAACTCTAGTATTAACACATATCATAAAGACTTAAAAAATGCATAACTCTAATATCAATATTCAATATTCAATATCTAACCTAAAATAATGTATAACTATAATATTAAACACCTATCATAAAGGCGAAAAAAATGCATAACTCTAATATCAATATTCAATACCTAAGAACATTCACAGTAGCTTCCTCATTCCCCATTCTCTCATAACCAATCACAACCACATATTACATTAAAAATCATTACAGTTTCTCTCTCCTCCACTCACAGCCACTTTCAACAAATATTAAAAAATAAATACAGTTTTCCAGTTTTCCATAAAAGATTCCCAAAGAACCCAATATTTTACCCGACACACTGTAGATTCCCCATTTTTTTCACTCACAATCACTTCCAACCCCCAAAAAAATTATAGGGTTTTGTCACCCAATTTTTTTGGGGTTCTACTGTGAATGCTCTAAACTAAAACAATCTATAAATCCAATGCTAACACCTAATACTTCAAACAAAAAATAGTCCGTTTTTTTTATATAACACTGTGTTAATCGTTGGAAAGATAATAAAACGTTCGTTAATTTGGTGTAATTTTTTTTAAAAAGATCTTGTATATAAAATATATTAACGTTTAAAAATTATGGGAGGAAAACATGAGAGAGAAAATTCTAATTTTGTTTTTAAATATTTTTTCCCTAAAATCACTTAATGCCACATAGGCATAACACATGACACACTAAATGAGGAGGTTGGCCTATTGAGTGTCATGTGAGATTTATTGCTTTGGTTTATTATATAGGATATAGATACATCATGCGGGCAGTGTTGTAGAAGGCGGCCTAGGCGCTAGGCTGAAGGAAAAATCAGAATAAGGTCCTAGGCTGGATCCTAGGCGTTTTAGCCATTAGGTGGGGTTTAGGCGGTCCTGGGCTGACCTAGGCGCTGGTTTTTTTTTTTTAATTCCACAAATTTCTAAGGTAGAAATTTGATGGAGACGTACCTAGTGTGCAGCAATTGGAGTCGATGATGAAGATGAAGGAGTTCCAGGAATGGAGATGATGATGGATGGAAAGGGGAAAAAATCAGGGTTTGTTAATGAAAGGAGTTGCAGCGCAAGAAGAAGAAGAATATAAAGTAGAAGAAAGAGCTGCTTTAAGGGTTTGTTTAGTTTTAGTTCTTTAATATTTAACCCCCCTAACTGTTATTATTTTACATTTAGTTCTTTTAACTTATAATGTTTTAACATAAAACTAAAAACAAGTTTATGTATTTAAACAATTAAACATACAAACTATAAATAGCTATATTTCTATTTCTTAAGCCTCCTTGTTAAGAAAACAGGTGAATTTCTAAGTATTGTATGTATATATCTTAACATATTTTTTAAAAAACACATAAATTTGTGTGTGTGTGTGTGTGTATATACATATATAATACGTATACAAATACCAAAACGCCTAATTCCGCCTAGTCCCAACTAGTCCCTAGGCTGGACCTCACCGCCCGCCTAGCGCCTTCTGCAACATTGCATGCGGGTATCCTACAAATACAGACATATACAACTTTTTTAATTTCCTTTTCTATATAGGGTCAGGTTATTCTACACAGTGTAACAAAAATGAGAAGGGTTAGAAGAATACAAAAAACATAATAAATCACGAAATATGACAAGATGAGCCACAAAAAATAACACAATCCTGAACAAAAAAAGCCACAATGAATCACAAAAATGACACAATGATAAAAAAAAAGACACAATACTACGTAAAAGACACAATGATATAACGTAAATTTTAAAAACTACAAGTTAAAACTCCAAAAATGCGAAACCTAAAAACTAAGTTCTTAGGGTTCAATGAGACGGTTCCAATGCCACTTGAATGAGTTCAATCAGAGTCCGTTTGATAACATTCCTACGACTTCCTAGTTTTCTTTCACTGTGTATTTGATTCTAACCCGGTATCTATATAATAATCTAGTTAAATTTATTGCTTTTTATAATAAGATTTAATAACTCGTTAAATATTAAAAGAACTAAAAAATTAATATATTCGAAAAGGATATAATTATCTACGTATCATATACTGTATTACATTTATCAAAAGAAATAAAAAATTAATAATATTATCGTCTTAAACCAAAATCTATGTTTCCAATTGTAGCCAATGGGCCAAATCGTATCTACGCGGGTTAGTTGAATCCTAATAACTTATTAAGTTAACCGACTTACATAATCTTCCTGATTTTCTAAATTTAAAGTTATAAACCGGTAAAGGATCGTATACAAGTTTATTCGATAGAAAGAGTATAATGGTTATGGATTTTGATTCAGTTGATGATTCTACACCAAAATTCCATGGTTTTTAACCATGAAAAGTCTTTGCTCGAGTCTCTCCTCAAGAAATTTTGGTAAGCTTCAATCGTTAATTCAGGTTTTAATTGTACGGTTTATGATTGATGTATTTGACACGAAAAATATACAGGTTGTTTTTTATTCAACAATTCAATATGTCAACCTGAAATATATATATACGTCCTAGACTAACTTGTCTTTTGATACCTGATTTATGAACAGGTCAAGATATTATGCGGAGTGGATCATGATGATTTAAAGAGCGTTTTTCCCCCTATCTAAACAAATGCAGGAAGCTGTAAGTGTTTTTTTTCCTTGGAAGCGATGGGTTTTTTCTTATTGGAACGGCGAAATTGTTACTAAATTTTATTTGCAAACTGCAGGCTTTGATTGCAAAGGAATCGTACTTTCAATATACAACACCTAGAGGGGTGCCATCTTTTCAATCTCCATTCAACTTTGAGGATGTTGACGAAATCGAAGCTCCGAATGCTCCAAAAAGACCAAAAGTTTATCTCCATCGTCGATTGAGGATAAAGAATTTGTTTCCTATCTCTCCTCCATTGTTTGAGTAGTCACCATTGAACACAAACTAATAGGAAGTGTGATAAATGTTTTTTTGAACATTTTATAATTGGTTATATATACATATATATTACGTAAAAGATATTATAAACTCTCTCACTCTTACGTAATATATATATACCATATTATAAAATGTTTTTTTTTTGAATATTTTTATAATTGATTATATATATATTACGTAAAAGATATTATTTGCTCTATTTTTAATATGGTCATAAATAAGTTTGAAGTTATTGTTACAAGTATATTTTGTTATAAAATAAAAATACTATATTATATTAACGGAACCCTTGACGGCATCCAAAATATAAGAGAGGAGTAGCAGGGCGAACCGGCGTTACTATCGTCGTCGTCGTCGGTTATAGACGAAAGAGGTCTTCCTTATTAATTCTCTCTCTATATAAAAGCTCCTCCTTCTTCTCTTTGGTGAGTCTGATGCCAGCTGGACATTAGTTAGGGTTTCCTTAAACAAAGACAGAGACAGTGGTATATATCTAGGGTTTATGTTAGCCCTAGTTTTGATGTCGTATGCATATCGTCCATGGATATTCTCTCTTCTCTCTCCAATAACGGTGATACCCCTATCTTCTTAGCCCTAATTGTTACAATCCTCTGTTGTTTCTTCTCTCTCTTCTTTCGATTGCTTAAATATCCACAATCCGATAAAACCAACCCTTGCAATTGCGCTTCTTCTGATTCTTCTATGGCTGTTACGGCGACTGCTAGGCTCATGAATGGTGGTGGTGGTGGTGGTGGACAGGTGCCGGTGGTGGAGAGAGAGAGGGAGAGGGAGCGTCAGCATGTAATAGGTGCGTCTATGATGGAGCAATTGGTGCCGGAGATTACGACGCATGCTTTGAGTTATTTGGATTATCCTAGTCCTTTGTAGGCTCTCTATGACTAATTCTTCCATGAGGAGAGCTGCTAATGATGATAATGCTTGGAAGGCTCTCTATCATAAGGTTGTTAGATTATGTTCTTGTTATAATATGCTGTATATTGTTGGTCTCTGTTTTTCGTATTATGTTGCGAATAACTTGCTGATGTTATGCGGTTACTGGTTAGTAGGTACTAGGTAGGCCAAAAACAACATAAAGTTTAATAAGTTTCAGCTGTGGTATTACTGTTAGAGCTCTGGTAATTAAGAGTACAAGCTGTACAGATGTATTGTGCTGAAGTAACTTCAGACCGTTATGTTGGTTAAGTTAGCTTTCAAGTGTCAATTGAGTTTGATAAGTAGGCGTATATTGCTAGTCTTGTATAACTGTATGAGAATTCATTTTACCATGTATGTCGATTCTATAGTTTTTGTGCATCTACAACATCCTTTGGTGTTCCTTTGGTTTCGCTCAGTCGAGGCACTAGAATTGTAAACTTGATTTATAAAAACGCGCGTAACTAGTCACTTTGAGGTGTTTGAAAATTGAAACTGCATCAAGTGGCTTAAAGTGAGGTCATGCTGTAAGCCTCTCACGCATCAGAGCTGCATTAGTGCGAGACATGCGTTATGCATCAATGGTTTTTGGTGTAAATGCTTTTTTTTTTTTTTGGAAAAGCATACGGGTTAGCTTTAGTGGTTTTTTAGTCAGTTTTTGTTTGTATTTGGACTATAAAGAAAGACAGGAAAAAAATCAAACAACAGTCTGGATGTCGAAGCTGTGTTGTCTGCTTTCTTATCTAAAATCCCCAAATTAAAATCAAAGCATTCTATGATATAGGTAATGTGGCACTAAGAAGTTTAATTAATGTTCCATCTGTCTTTCTGATCGGTCACATAAGCTGGTTCTGTTTCATATAACCAAACTTGTCTTTGTTTGATTAGTGTTCTTATCTGTTTTTTAGTTTAGGCCATATATTTCAATGTTCAGGATTGTTGCAATTTAGGCTGTGCATACTGATTTTTGGTTAGATCAAAACATTCAACAAAATATAATAAATGTTATGTAGAGGTAGAGGTAATTTGTAAGTAATTTTTGATTACTTGTTAGACTAGTTATATAGTTATGCCCCTTACGGCTGTGCGCATATAATGTATATATGTGTGGCCCTCGGGGGGCAAAAGTAAAGTTGCACTAATTTTAACGTTATTTTACTAATTACGTGAAAATAACGTTAAAATGACGGACGGTTAATCCGTCATGGGGTGGTGTTGATAGTCAAAAGACAAGGGGATACATGCACTAATTGGGTTTGTCCCGATTGCTAAGTGTTATGTGCCTTATGTCCAAGGCTTGATACAAAGCCACTATCGAGCCGGGGGTCTCACTGGAAGCAGTCTCTCTATTCCCACGGGTTAGAGGTAAGGCTGTCTACATCTTACCCTCCTTAGACCCTACCTTAGCTTTTGCTATTGGTGGGATTAACTGAGTATGATGATGATGATGATGATGACTAGTTATATAGTTATCATATCTAGAAAGTATCCAAGTGTTAATATTACTCTCTATTTATAAGCCTCTATGTAACCCAATTATACAGACAATCACTATACAAGCACCTTTATTCAAGTATCAATTAGTATTGAATCATATTTGTGGTTCAATTATAGGCATTTGGGCGCCTCTATGCATAATGTGAGTGCCTTTGTCTCACTTATCTTTCGGGACCCTAAGTGCCTTGGAGTTCCTTACACCTTCTAAAGCCAAGATTGTAACCATTCAAAATAGCCGTGTAGAAGTTATTGAAGTGGACCAAACTACGTACAGAGATATACTAAATATCAAGTTGCATATCATATGTAAAGTTATCGTTGCATGATGAGGCTGTCATCCAAAATATTTAAACTGAAATCTGAATGATATTTAGAATGAAATCTGAATGTGTGGTTGTTTATATATGTAACAGAAAGGGAAACTCTACATGAACAAAACCTTCTAGTTAGCTTCTGTACCATTTAAAGTAGCTCTGGAGCTGGGAAGTCTAAATGGGTGCAACCTCTCTATCTATTGGGATAGGGGAAGGCTTGTTTGCCCTCATCCCACCCTCCCCAGACTGTACGAATACCTTTATTATGCGTGGGAATTTATTTTGTTTGTTAATTTACCATAAAAAAAATGGCACAGCTGTTTGAAAAGAAAGTGAAAGATGGAGTATTTATCACCTAGCAGTTAGCCAGTTATCACTCAAAGCCAATAGACATATATTAAGAAAATGGTTTCTTGCTTCTTTTCTTATCATTTTGTTGGTTAAATGCATCTCTCTTATCGTAAAGTTTCTTTGTTTTTAAGGAATTTTTTTTCTCATGATAATAACATGGAAGTGCACCATGTTAATGTATAACTATGTTTGTAAAATAGTAGGCAACATTTTATGTAGCATGATGGTATGTGTGTGTATCTCTAAAGTTCTAGATGCCTTTTATGGCTGTTGATATGATATGACTTTTTGTACTCACCTGTAATACTGGTATTATTGGAAGTAAACATTTTTTTTGCGTAGATCTTTTGTGTTGTTTCAACATTGGTTATAAACTTAGGACACTGCTTCTGCTTATTGATACTAATTGTAAAGACTATTTACTACTAGTACCTTTTTGTAATACTTTTTTCTTGTATGTCACATAGTCTCTTTTCATTTCATCTTTTGAAATGTTCTAGATTGGAGAGGTTTTGGCTCATGAAAATATTTTCTGTCGTGTTTAAATTTGGTACTTACATTATTTTTTCAGGATTTTACGATGGAACAAGATAGTATAACACCTGCAAATGGGTGGAAGGCCTACTATGCAGCTACTAGAGCAATTGTGAATATCAATCAACATTTTTTTGATATCATTAGAGAAAGATCTCTTCCAGAAATGGGCCGACTTTGGCTTAATGCAGATTATGTGAAATGTATTCATGCCTCAGGGGAGTTCTTTACTGGGTGAGCACCTCGTTACACTCTTTACTTCAATAATTAATTTTTATTCTTTATTTTATATTTCAGACTGGATGAAATTTAAATGAACTAAGCACCTTTTTTTCTGACTCCAGCAACGCCAACTGGCTTTAAGTTTTGACACATAATAGAAATCAATTTGCATCTGGGAAACCGGTTACATTTAATATCACTTGTAGCAATGAGACATTTGCTCAACCAGGGTAGCACGTTTTTTTTATTATCACTTGTGGCATTATATTCGTTGTGTTGGTGTAAATGTGTGCCATGTTGAAACTTGTATCTGATAATCTGCTATGGGATTTAGTAAATATAAGTTGCAATATGTTTTTAAATATTTTCAAACATGTAAATAAATATATCTTGAGTTTTCTATACAAGCATTTTGTGCATATGTAGCATCTGTAATGTGACAGTGCCACATAGAAAATGTCCAGGTAAAGCTAGTTAACTTTTGTTGCCAAAATGAGTGATAAGTTGGAAGTTTGTTTCTCTTTTGTGCTAATTTGAAATCTGGTTGATAATATCAGGAACAAGTGTCAACTCTGTTTCGATTTAGGGCTGTTTTATAGTTTTCATTTGTTTTTTTTTAACACACTCCCTCTGTTGTAGTTCCATTTTGATGTCCCATGAACTGTTCAAGTTTGATAACAAATGGCAGGATTATTTGTTTAAAATGATGATGCAGGTATAGTGGTGTTTTAAGTAGCTGGCAGCTGGCTTTGAACTGGGAGCCAGCGGTTAATTTCCAAGTTCGAGATGTAAGGTCAAGGGTGCTGCCAGGTGTGGCTTGGGTGACGATGAAAGCCTATGTTGGGATGGAGCACAACACCCACCCTATGAGCATGACTAACGTGTTTGAGCTCCACAATGGGGAGTGGTTCATGGTTCATCATCATAGCTCTGTGATGCTTGCTGATGGCGAGGTGGCAGATCAACCACCTATGCTTGGTTGAACTTTTTTAGATGATGCTTTTTTTTAAGTAAAGAAAAAAAGAAATTGGTACAGTTATTTAACTAGGGATCTTGAATATTACTTTCATACGTTGGATATGATGATCGATCGTATATGAATCTTTGGTTTTTGACATCCCTGTGGCGACATATGATGCTTAATTGTTTATATAAAAGATTAATTTACCTTTTGTTCACATGCCATTGGAAGGATTTGATGCCATGATTAAATGAAAACCTTTTATATTGACCATTTTTACCAAGTCATAAAGCCAAACATTAATAGACCAGTTTTTACCTTTTCAGCAAGTATATTCGAACATATCCATACCTTTACAGCATATGCAATAAGGATGGTTAGTAAACCCATCCACATCATCCATGCTCACATCTGTCATTTCTCTCCTCAAAAGGCACGTAACCCTCGACATACTCTTTCCTTCCGTCACATATCTTGTTGCGCAGGTTTAGGTCGATTAGAACAACCAAGAAACAATATAAACAGAGAATGAATTGTATGGGATATGAACAAGCACATAGTATCTATGTGTTAATGATTTGAGTGTACACATTGTGATTACAAAAGAGGTTTAGGGTATTTGTGAACAGCAAACACAACTATAAAGGTAACTAGAGCTAACTTCCTAGTGATAAGTAGTCATGTTGGTTGGTTGGTGCGGTGTAGGGCCGTTTGTGGCAGTGGCCGTTGGTGGCAGTGGTTGTGTGTGGGTCGGCGATTTTGATTGGTAAATTTGATCCAACATTGCCTTCTCTAATGAGCGGTACGTGGATAGAGTCCAAGCACTCCCTTTCTCCTTTTCACGTTTACAGACTCTTCTATATTTTTTTATTACGTATCATATGTAGATTTAATAACCACCTATTAAAGATGGTCTAAAAAATTAAATAAACAAATAAGATATTACATGTGATGTGGGTGTTTGACCTACGTCCCAATGGAACCAAAATAGGATGTTTGTAGTGCTAAGGAACCAGATGCCCAAAACACATCATCAGACTAAAGCATGAGGATTTTCATAAATAATATAATTGTCAATTAGAGTAAATCTAACTCAATATAGAATGAAAACTACCGCCCAACCCTACTCTATGACCTACAACCTGTACTAAACAGTACAAGAACAATGACCTATTCCGTCTAGCTATATTTTTTTGAACAAGAAATGTTGTCCTACTCTATTTACACAAGTTACTTTAAATTACACCCTTGCCCATATTTGAACCCGAGGTCTCCCCTCTAAAAGATATATACCTCTACAAGCGAGTTAACCCCATATTAGCACCCGCTTGGTTTTACTGTTTTTATTCTCTAAAAACACATGATCGTTCAAAGTAATTTCTTGATCCTAAGGAACCAAGGGCTTATGTTTAGCAGGATAGGGTTTGAGATTCAAAAAGAGGTAACAACGCAGCATGTTACCCGTTTCCATGTTATTCTCCTATACTCGGTTATGTTTTTTCTTTGGATCATTAATGAAAAATCATTAAATATGAAAAAATAATAGACATTGAAAAAAAAAACAGCCATCAGTGTTCTCCAAATTAAAAAAAAATATAAATAAAACAAAAAAATAAAAAGAGTTGGCTTGTTGTGAGCCACTGATCAAGATACGGTTCCTCTTCTTCTCCACCTCAACTCCAAAAACTCAGGGCGTAGTGAGACCACCTGAAATGGCAGCAACCACCACCCTCTTCTCCGTCCCAATATTACCCCATCATCACCACCACCAATCTTTTATCTCCACTAAATCATGGCAGACCAAATCTCCACTCATCATCCTCCGAGCTTCCTCATCAACTCCCACAGTAGATAAACAAGAAGAATCTGAAGAAAACAACACCACCACCACCAGCTCTTCTACCACTTATGAACAATCTCAACCAATCAATTCAATCCCCATTGGGTGGGTATTTATATCTCATTTAACTTAAGCTTTCAACTTTCATGACTGACAGAACACGAGTAACATAATAATAATAATAATATTGGGTAAATTGTGTTGCAGGGGTTGTCAGGCATGTGGGAAAGCAGAGATGGAGAGAGGATGTAACGGTGAAGGAAGGATTCAAGGTGGTATTGCAACCGTACCAGGCTTTGGCTGGTGGCCCATCAAAGCTTACAGACCTTGCCCTGGTTTTGTTGCCACCGGTGGTCGATATCGTCGCCAAGGCCAGAGTATGGATGAAGTTGCTGGCTTTGGAAGCGTCCCAAGAAAACCGGCCGCCACCACCACTGCCACAGCCGGTGCTGAAACTCCATCAAGGTAGCCATGAATTTAACATTAATATTTGATGTCAATCATGTTTAGTTACTATTTTAGACGCATGTGTATTACAACATAAATGAAATATTAAATAGTTAACAAGGAGGATTTAGGAGTTAAAAAACTCATAGCTGCTCGGTTTCTGGCCAGAGTCCGAAGTGTTGTTCATAGCAATATCCTGAACTCCTAGGGGAAATGGTTTGTTTTCAATAGATTAAGTTTCGCTATTCAGAAAGAGGTGGAGGCACAGCTTGTTGCCCATCTGCCTGTTGTCCTAATGTGAATGTGTCCTTTATGAAATGAAAAAGATAGAATAAGAAGTTGTGAAATAAGATAAGCTGAAAAATAATTTTGGGCTAACAGCATTGTTACACAGAAACTTAGAGATAGCACACCAAGTGTTAGTTTTAGTAGGTATAGGTCACTAAATTTTCTTTACGAGATATAATAGTATAATACCAGCAATTTTGTTTTACCTATCATCAATTTCGATTTTATATTGTTGTCCGGAATTTCCTAAAAGGATCGTATCTGACTAACAGTTTTGAAATTTTGAAGTAATGAGTTTTGACTTCAAAAGTCAAAGTTGTGTGATTTGTTTGACAACCTTGCAGTGAGAAGAAAGAAGGGCCTAGGAAGTTCAAGAGGTGAAGATGAGATGGTGAAAGAAGTTGAGTTAATAGAATGAGGAAAATCCTATATGATTATGGGATTCATACGTGTTATCAATGGTTTCTGCAAATTTTATAGAAATCGTGTTAGATTATATAAACAAATGAACAATTGTTATATATAATTTAGTTTGATAGTATATTTTGTACTTTTTTTGTTTCTCGAGCTGGAAGTTCAGAATTCGTAGCTCCATTTTGAGTTTCTAATACGTTAGGCCGAGTACTTAATATGTCTTAGTCATTCATTGCACGCTGCCACGTCTGCCTGCCATTCACCCTCTCCGTCCTCTTCCACAAGCACCATCCTCTTCTCTCTCCTCTCCCTATCACAACATCCCAAAGTCCTTCCACAGGCGCGCCCTTATGCAAGAGCTGCACCTACTACCTCTCTCCTCCACGTCCTCTTGCTGCTACCTCTCTCCTCCACCTTTGCCACGTTTGAACGGGCGGCACTTCAAGCCCCTGCATTGGAGACAGTCTTAAAACTGCTCTCCTAGTAAAATCGGCAAAATGGGGTGATGTCGCACCAGATACCCTAGGGAACACCCCAATCCTATGTGGCATCGGCAAGGCATAGGCAAAAGAAGTGTGTTTGTGCTTGTCATATCGCCCGCATAGTGCATGATGTACAATTATATAAGCTCAATGTACACTCCAAAGGAATAAACGATACTACTAAAACCAATCCAAGACACAGTTGTATCCTCTTCTAAAAGTTATTTATCTTGATTTTGTGTCTCTATGGATATCATATTCTTAACCACGTTCTTAAACTCTATCAGATCCCGACTAATACGCTCATACAAACTGAAAATTGAGTCAACTTACATCCAAGTTAATAAAACTGCAACCAAGTTAAAAATAGAATGTTTAACGATTAATTATCTTTTATCGACAAATTTCAGTGTAAAACTGTAAATACATTCATTCAGACAAAATTATGTAATCTTTAAGACCCATGGGCTAGTAGTAAACAATACAAGCCCAATTCCTAAAAACAAACAATACAATATGAAGTTTAGTTTTCAAACACTTTCCTCAAATACGTGCACGAAGGAGACGACTGTCAGATCATTCTGTTTCGTTGTTTCAGACACACCGAACAAAAAAAAAAAGCAACAAAATATAACAAAACCATGGATTCCGCATTAGCAAAGGAAATAGAGGAAACAGTTCTAGAAGTATTGAAGAACTCCGACATGGATTCCACAACAGAATACCAAGTCCGCAAATTAGCATCGGAGCAGATCGGAATCGATTTATCAGAGCCGTCACGGAAGAAACTTGTACGGAATATCGTTCAGACGTACCTTGAGGAACAACAGGCTAAAGCAGAGGCTCAGGAGGAGAAAGTAACCGCAGAAGGTGAACCTGAACAACAAGAAGAAGAAGAAGGTAGTGAGGATGATAATAATAATAATAATAAGAAGAATAAAGGTGCTAAGGAGTTTGATGATGAGGGAGATCTTATTATTTGTAGAGTAAGTTTGTTTTTTATAAACCCTAATTTCGTGTTTTTTTTAAACGCCGTTACTTTTGCAACCCTAATTTACCTAACCGTTGCTTTTTTATATGAATTATATTATTGTTGCAGCTTTCGGATAAGAGAAGAGTGACTCTTACTGAATTTAGAGGGAAGAGTTTGGTGTCTATAAGGGAGTACTACAAAAGAGATGGCAAAGAGCTTCCTAGTTCTAAAGGTAAACTATTCATGTTTAGAATGTGAATGCTAGGTAGCGCGTTTGTTTCACGGAATGGATTGGAATGTATATTCCATTTCTTATGTTGTTCGTTTCAACAAAAGAAGGAATTATAATTGAACAATAACATACGGACAGGAATCTACATCGCAATTCCATCCAGATTTCATTCAATTTGGTGAACGAGCACACCTAAATTCCAAATGAAATTGTTATTCCCACACAAATTCCAATTCCATTACATTTCACGAAACGAACACTAACTAAGTTTCAATAGACCTTTGATTTTATATGAAGATGTTGCCTATGGTGATTAGAAGGCTAGGTTTTGTACAAAAACAATATTCAGTAGGTATGACTTATGAGTGGTTTTTTATTTACCTTAATGACCTTAAGTTATAGGGAAGGCAAAGTTTTCTAGGGTTCTTGAACTTCTGTGAGAGGTTAGTAGTATATATAATGGATTAATGGTAAATGGTCCATTTGGCCTTTTTATTAGAATTGGAATAGGTTGTGTCTCAAGATTGTTTATGTGTTACCAAGATTTTCATGTTTGTATCGGCATTCAGCATCTTCAATCATGCCAACAATGTGGTAAATGCACTAGCTAAGATATGACAAGAGTCTTTGGGTACCTAAGTTATTATAGGAGCTTAGGAGGTTGCTATTGATGATCAGCTATAGTTATCACTGAGTAAGTATCTGACAGTAATCTGGAAACTTCTGTTTTTTCTTGTTGCGATTTGAGCATATTTAATTTGATGGAGAAACCAGATGTAGGCTTTTTTTACCTTTTTAGGGATGTTCATAGACCACTGAAGCAAATTGGCTTGTTCGGCTGCTTGAGGTTTACGTGATTCACGGCTATGTAGTTAACTCGGCCGAGATCTCGGTGGGATCTCGGTGAGATCTCGGTTATCGGAGGTTGACACAAATATCGGTTGAAATATCGGTGGTAAATATCGGTTCCGATAATATCGGCGATATTTACCGATATATCGCCGATATTTGACCTTTTTTGTATCGGTCATCTCACTGATATATCGGTTTGGCCCTAAATCAGTCAAAATTAGGTCAAAATCTGACCAAATCAGTAAAGTAGAATCAGTTATTACCTCTAATCGAACCAAAATCGGACCTGCACCGGCCTCCAAAGACGAAATCAAACCCCATTTAAGAATGAATCGATAGATGAAGTGAATTTGGAGCTAGGGTTTGTGTGTTTGTATTGTATGTTTGATGAAGAAGATAAGAGGGAGGCGCTGGTAAGGATTAGGGTTTATTAAGTATGGGTATTTTTACATTTAACCCCCTCCATCTTTCAGTATTTTACATATGGTTCCCAAACTTGTAAATGTATATAAAAAATATAAACTTAACTATAAATATATATATAAATTAGTAAAATTATATAATATATATATGTTTTGCAATTACCGATATCCCACCGATATCTCACTGTGAAAACCGATATCCCAAATATCGGTCCTCGACCGATATCCGATATTTTTCCGCATTAACTACATAGATTCACGGTTTGAAAAACATGGTTTAATGGTGTAATTCATGGTTTGGAACTCGATCGGTCATGTAAATCAAACTGGCCGTTTACGTTTATTATTTATTTATTTTTTTCATTTTAGAACGTGCATTTAAGCATATGTATAATACTTATGAACCATATTTGTTGTTTTGTGAAGTCTAATACAAACTAATAGGTTTCAAATAGAAAAAAAAAAAAAAACTGGCTAAAAATGCCTACCAAGCCGTTTTGGCAGGCATACTCAAGCAACCTGGCTGTTGTTTGTTAAAACATTAGCTAGCGGTTCATCCCAGAATTTTTGTCAACTGGCCGAACGGGACCATGAATGTTCATCTAAATTGCTTTTAACGTAATACATTCTTTTTGTAACTTGTGATATGTTCATAATCATAAGACCTGTTTGGCTGGTGTGTTTAGGTATCAGTTTGACTGCTGAGCAGTGGTCAAACTTCAGCAAGAATGTACCTGCAATAGAGAAGGCCATCAAGAAATTGGAGGGACGTTGAACTAAAACCTTTGATCATTAGCCTGCAACATGAAGCTCCATGTCATCCTAGTCTCTTAAATCAAACCTTATCTGTAGCACTTAGGTTTCTTATCTTAATGCAGCACCATGTTTTGTTCTTTTTAAATGGTTGGAACTTGGAAACATGTTAAGAACCCACAAACAGGTTATGCAGACACATATTTGACAGTTAGTGTAGACGCGAACTTCCCCATTTTACCAACATCTGAATGTATCATGAGTATTTCGCAATTTATTGGTGGAGGTGTTCATTTTGTAGCATACATTCTGCTGCAAAATCAGTTGAGATACCTGCAAAAGTACACGTTCGTTAGTATGGGAGATAGATGTGTTATTAGGGGACAATCCTGACCCAAACCATTTAATATGGGTCATTTTAGACTTCTTATAAACTATCATTGGTGGTTTTGGACTTTTGAGCAAGGTCAACAGGGTCCGGTTAAAAATAGCGACAATTAATGACGGGTCAATACAGATAAAGTGTAAAAAGGAACTGGTCTTTTAGGGTTTGCTGAGAAACAAACCACGCGTAAGAACAGACCAATCCGTCATCACTGTTGACCACCTAGTGTTGACATCGGCGAGTCTGAGAGATCAAGCGATTTCCCTTGCCGGTTCAACAGCATCCTCTTTGCCGCAGTACATGTTTCTTCTGATTGGCATGAATGATTAAGACAAGAAGCCGCCTAAAAACAGCCTGATTTCAATTTATCTGGTTAGTCATTGTTGATCTCACTAGAGTATGTTCATCAATTTACCTCTTCAGTTTGTTGGTGAAATTCTGTTTTAACTATTTTGAAGACTCTTAAATAATCTATGTCGTACCCTCGGTTGAAAACCTATGCTCCATCATCGTTACCATCTGTTTTGACATGTATTTTTTTAATCAACCAGTTTTGACTCGACCCTATTTTGGTCCTAACACGTTTTGACCTGAAATATATTTTATTATAGGGAAAATGGTTAGCAATGCTTAAGGTAGTATGTAATTCATCAATCAAAGACCGTATGATTCGATTTGGAACAAATGCAGAAGAATTGTCCGTGCAGATAAGGGTCCGGTGTTGTGTTTTTGGTTTAAGTGATTGGGTTGTTGGAATAATCGGGTTAGTTTACGGGTTCACGGGTCGGGACATTAACGGGTCATGGATAAAGCCCACAAATTAGAATAAAGAATGGGTCATACTTTGTGCCGGTTCTTTGGGTGTGCGAGAGAATACGATGGACCGGTTAAATGGAGTAATCCTAAGAAAAAGGTGGACGTTGGAACGTGTACGTTGCTTCTGTAAATGAAGTTAGGAAGTAGTCAAATGCTTTTACTTATCTTTAGGAGAATTATTAGTGTTTTTTTAATTGTATTTTAATATTCCATTGTATTGTGTAGACTATAAATAGTCCTTGGGGGAAATGGATTTAAATACTCCCAACTATGGCCCGTTGGCGGATAATACTCCCAACTATCACTTTGGCCATTAGCACTCCCAACTTTCAACTTGTTGGCCATTATCACTCCCGGACTTAACGGTGTTAGTTTTTGTCTGACGTGGCTAACAGAAGCTGACGTGGCAATGCATATGTGTATCTGTGTGGCCAAAATATAAAAACGAAAACTTAAGGGGGCACTTTTGAAACTTTTTATTATTATTATTATATAGTTTTTTGATTTAATAAAAACCAACTCACTTCACCTGATGTCAGACCAACCCCCACCCCCACCACCCTTCACCTCCACCACCCTTCTTCTTCACCACCACCACCACCACCACCCTTCACCGTCCCACCACCACCCTTTTTATTATTTTTATCATTATTATTATTATTATTAAAACACAACTCATCAATAGAGAGAGAGAGAGAAGAGTTCAGAGACAGAGAGAGAGGCGGAGCACCGCTGTAACACCCCAACCCGGATGGGCTGACGTGTCACAATAGCATTGGTTCAGAAAGACATAATTCCATTTATTACTTGTCAAAGGTACAAAATATTAGACAATTTAACTTAAGATAACTATCAATATTATATGGTTTTACCTAGCATCCTTAGATTTATTCCTAAGCTTTATTTTCTCTCTTTATCCCGCCCAAGGTAACCTGTGAACCTGTGAACACAAAGAGAATTTACGGAATGAGCCGAATGCTCAGTACGGAATATAGGCTTAAAATAACAAACAAGAAATAATTATTTACCGAGACATGATCAAGACGTAGCGTATAACATGATACGATGCGGAAATTTTGATAACAAAATCGTACCATGCGGATGAACCCATGAGCTAAACATAAAACGTGACCATACACAGGTAGCTACTCCTGCATATTTATCACATGAGGTGGCGAGTTGGCATACCCGTTATCCACCTCCATAACATACATAAATCCTAGGATCGATCCATACGCCTCCTAATAGCCATATGTGCCACACTTGTACTTAAGAGACGCCGTGAACTGATCTCACCGTCACGGGTGGTGCACATGTTGTCGATGCCGCAACAACATGCTCGTGGGACACTCCACGAGAAGCAGAACTCATGGTTTCAGAGCACAAAGGGTCTTATTCAAAGAATTCCATAACCATAGCAACATATATATCTTATCAACATGAAACTTATATCAGGAACATGTGATAATGAGTACGACAAACTTAATTCTATCGCATGATATCAAAGCTAATTCAAATATTATAATAAGAACATGAAATGAACGGACAGCCAAATGAATTGATGCTTCAAAGACGTGAGGAACTTTCAAAGATATATAAAATCAGTGGGTTTATATAACAACTGAATATGAAAGCAACAAGGAGTGGGGGTAAGGATCCGTACCTTTAATGTTCCGATGCAAACTTGTTTCTGGGCTTTAGTAATTATCTTAAAAGATGTTATAAGTATGGCCTTCTAGCAAACAACTCCTAATTTTTATCGGTAGGTAGCTCCAATTGCCTCTTTATAATGTGTGAGAGTGAAAATAAGTGTAAAGAAAATTTTGGCATTGCGTCGCCTTTTATAGTGCAGAAGTCATGATCAAAACTTGGCCTCCAAGTTAAGTTGAAGTTATCCATCCTATACAAACCTACGTGTACATTCAATCCAAACTTACGATTTTTATTTTTTTTCTAGCAGTTATCTATATCTCATATTAACTTGGCCTTTACGTTTGTATTGTGATTATCTTTATTTTGATCAATTACATACGTGTTATGTTGATCACCATATTTATTGTAATATTATTATTATTATTTAGTTAATTAATTTAAGCTGCTTAACTCGTTTTTCTTTTATAACTTTTAACCTATAACGTTTTAGTAAATTTCGAATATATTGCTAAGACGAGCTAATTTATATCTACACGTCAACCTAAGTTTCGTTAAAAACGGAATAGGGTTCAAATATAATATATATCTTATTATTATTACTATATGGTCTCCTATAACATTAAATACTTCTCTAGACCTCATCTACTAGACATGACTTGTCTAGATATCTTTTAATTATATCTTTTAAACCATACTCGACAACGAGCGTTTGTTCAAATGCCTGTCATGAGTTGTTTTACCCGCTATCTACTCCTTTAATAATATTTAAAATACAAGTGATATTTTAAGCAACTTAATAGGAACCGTATATTACAACCGCCCTGCACCACCATCGTCTGCACCGGTCCAGACCAGAACCCACAGGTCCGGTGAATAACTTAGCAGTCATGTTCAGCTAAAACCTTTAGTTTCAGGAGGAAGGAGGAAGAAGACGACTGTGACAGGAGGAAGAAGACGACGGGTTGGGGTTAATCGTACTCGGGAAGGGGTTAATCGTACTCGGGTTGGGGTTAATCGTACTTGGTTGGGGTTAATCGTGCTTGGTTGGGGTTAATCGTGCTCGCCGGAGACTTATGGATAGTCGGAGAAGATGACCGGAGGTCAACCGGAGTTCTTCCTCTCTTCCAACTTTCTCTATCGTGCTTGGTTGGGGTTAATCGTTCTCGCCGGAGACATATGGATAGTCGGAGAAGATGACCGGAGGTCAACCGGAGCTCTCCCTCTCTTCCAACTTTCTTTCTCTACGTGTACTCTCTGTCTTCTATCGTTCTCGCCGGAGACATATGGACGGTGAAGGGTGGTGGTGGTGAAGGGTGGTGGTGGTGGTGAAGGGTGGTGGGGGTGAGGGTGGGTCTGATGTGAGGAAGAAGATGGAGGAGTGGGGTAGGGGTGGGGGTGGGTGTTGGGATTTATAATAATAATAATAAAAAGTTTCAAAAGTGCCCCCTTAAGTTTTCGTTTTTATATTTTGGCCACACAGATACACATATGCAGTGCCACGTCAGCTTCTGTTAGCCACGTCAGACAAAAACTAACGCCGTTAAGTCCGGGAGTGATAATGGCCAACAAGTTGAAAGTTGGGAGTGCTAATGGCCAAAGTGATAGTTGGGAGTATTATCCGCCAACAGGCCATAGTTGGGAGTATTTAAATCCATTTTCCCTAGTCCTTGCATGTGAATAAAGAAGATAACCCTTTTCATTCCTTTCTCATATTGCAAACCTTCTGTACACTTATATTTACGTGAGGTGAGTGTTTGTGTGTAGTGAGTTGATCTTGAAGGGCCTGAATCCAACATGGGTTTGGATAAAAATTCCTGGTGAAAATGGTAATGTGGGTTGCCCTTTTGAAGTTGGCTGGTGTTATGTCCGATTTGACCCGAGTATTAACATCAAATCGATATAAAAGTTGCTGATGGTTTACAGGCTGTTAGCAAAGATTGTAAAATGGATTTTAAAGTTGGCAATGTGGAAGCAGTGGATGCTGTAATTGGAGGGAATATGCTTTCTGATTGATGTTTTCTACTATTTATGGTTTTTTCTAAATCGTCCCGTTCTGACCCGAGCCAAAATACTCTTTTTTTTTTTTTTTTTTTAATTGACCCGTTATGAGTTGGTAGACCGCCCAGTCAGCCTGTTTTCCTAGGTTATAGTTGGTGACTTAAGTTGAACCAAATAGTAAGCAGGTGCAATTCAAGCCGCTAACGCCATGAAGTTTAACGCCTCTTAACCGAGGGCCGTAACGGTGTTTAACCGGGGATCACGCCTTTTAACCGAGGGCCTATCCATAAACAACCGGCTAAAGTTATGGCAAATCTGTTGATTAGTGGGTTAAAACAAACGGTTTTTGGTTCCATGTAAGTAGTTAGTGTATTTACGGAAGATTATTTCAATAGTAATTTAGTTTAAAATAAAATGAAGTAGAGGTTAATTTAGATTTAACATAACATACACTTTTGGCCTGTTTTCGGCATCTTCAACATTTTGTTTACTAAAAATAAAATAAAATATAATTCAAACCTACTAATGGACCCAAACAAGGGGCTAATACAAGAGTATATTGATATTACATAAAACTGGAATAAGGAGTTCCATTCCATGTTGCTACTTCAACATTGGAGTAATTGACCTTGGTGACAAACTATCCTCAACCACCTGTTTATTCATTGCATTGCAAAAAACTGGCTTCAGTTTCACTCTCCAATAACTCTGGCTCCGCCTCGGCACCACCTTCATCGAGCTAGTCGCAGCCACACGCATCTGCTCAATCAACGCCTCGGTGTTCACTTCCTCAGACAGTATCTCCTCCAACTGTTTAGTATTAATAACTAGTTTCACCTTCCATACCCCTTCTCTAGGTGGCGGTAACACTTCAAACCCTGACCCGTCCGATAAATTCTTTGTCACATGTTGTAACGCCACTGCACTAGTCGACATTCTCACAGGCTCGACTTCAGCTACACCCGATACTCTAACGGGCTCATGTTCACTCGCTTCCTCTAACGCAAGAGGAAAGAGATAGTAGATTTGGCCACCAAGAAGTTGCTCATTGTGGTCTAAAGGCGATAACAACTGAGCTTTTTTGAAAAGCCCGTGTTTGGGGAACTCGTCGATGACTTGCGAGACAAGTTTCGGGGAGTTGAACTCGAACACATGACCTGAAGGTGTCATGACCCGAATTGGGTCAAGACATGCATCAAATCCTTTGAAAGCACAATTGCCCATCTATATGGTATGTCATAAACTAGGAAATGGTGTTACGTGTGTGTATATATATAACGTGTTGGAAGTTGAATGAAAATAGAATACAAAACATAAACAACCAAATGTTTTTTTAAATTTGAATTAGTCATGCAATTAAGGGACAATACCGTTGGGAAAGCATCAAACTTAAGTGATCAACTGATCCAAGACAAAGAATAAATGATTAAAAAAGGACGGTAACATGTTCCATTTAATTAAGGTAGCTGCTGATGGGTAATTAAATACAATTAAAATGTTTTAAATGTCATCAAACATATGGGGCATGGTAAAAAAATAATTGATATTTATGTCTTTTAAAATTTTCGATTTTTGTTTGTCTTTTTATTTTAACGGCAAATTTCTACAATTAAAATGTTTTAAATGTCATCAACCGTATGGGGCATGGTAAAAAAAATAATTGATATTTATGTCTTTTAAGATTTTCGAATTTTGTTTTAGTTTTTTTTAAGGGTAAATTTCTACTTTTTTTTGAACGGCCAACGAATCAATTTCCGAGCACTCTCGGGCACCATTTTGGCGAATCAGGTACTCGAGAGTACCCGGGCCACCAATTGCCACCAATTCCCCGGAAAACCCAACCACTCACCCGCCCGAAGGCACGACAGTGAAATAATCGGTAAAACCGGTCGGGATCAGGACTCGAACCCAAGCCAATGGCCGGGTCATCCCTTATTTCCCCTCCACCAATGTCCTCCAAATGTAGCTAGTGGGAATTGAACCCAAGCCTCCCATAGGAAACTTTAAGCGCCTCAACCAACTGGGCTACAAGTGTTGAACAAATTTCTACTCCTTATGAGATTTGAATTCATGACCTCTGTAACTTATGTGTTTCTAAATGCTTTGCTAACCCCAATGAATTTGTTTAAGTCTTAAAGCTAGAAGATGATTAGAAAGTTTTCTTTTAAGGAATGGATATAATAATACGTATGATCTGGCCATACACATGTACTTTATTTATCTAGTGTTAAGAGGAGGTGCAGTCAAATTTATTTTGAGCTTTAGAAAGAAATTTAATTCGATTGGTTAGATAAATTTACTGTAATAACCATTCCTTTGTTCAGAACTATTAGTGAAAAATTTAAAAAGTTATAGTAGTCTAGAGAAATAAATATATATTAGATAAAAGTTATCCTTTCTAAATCTGTTTGATATAAATTGTTTGATAAAGTTTTCCTGATTAATTTCTTCTAATAAATAATTTTTAATTAAAAAATTAGTTAATCTATTTCTTTTCTTAGAAAATTATAGAGCTTAGACAACTTTTTTATTCAGTGAATAATAGTTTTGAATTAAAATGAACGTAGACACATTATAAAGTTAAAGAAAAATCTATAAAATTTATAATATCATTTAACATATGTAATCTTTGAAATATACAACCTTTTAAGAAAAACTGAATCTAGATTATCAATATTTTGCCTGTGTGTAGTGGTACGTGAGCAGAGCAAGCGCGAGCGAGTCACGTGGCTCGCGAACACGACAACGGGGTGGCGCAAGGGAGGCTGCGAGCGAGCGAGCTGGCGTGGCTTAGCGTGGGAGGAAGAGGAGAGCAACGGCTCTTTTGAGTGGTTGCTAGCGTGGGAGGTCATGATAAGCCACAGCAGGGTCAGGTGAGCGAGAAACTTCCTTCATCCGGTGCAATGTCAGCGTCCAATTATCATGATATAAGAGGATAGAGTGCGGGCACTGCAGCAAGGTGCACACCCGTCCCCTCAAGTTCTCATTTATCTTGAAAAAATTGCATTTTATGTAATTTATGTTTAAACAAAGTTTCGGGCGTTGTCATTTAACTAACAAAATTACATCGCATGTCCTTTAAGTTTAATTTTACTTACGGGTGGTGTCCTTCGACCATAACTCGGTTATAAGATCTTGTTAAGTTTCCCCATGTGTTGTGCACGTGAGGGTACTTTTGTCTTTTTCTCATCTAAAACAATCAGACAACGGTTCTTCAAAGTAGGAATCGGTGAGGCATCCTATGATTCTAAAAGAATCTCACTCTCAGCTTCACAAATGGGCATAAAGACTGAGGATCGAACTCCGTCGTCCTAGAAAGTTTCTATATTATTCTTGCCACAAGTGTGATTTGAACTCAGTAATCTCGCTAGCTTCACACTTAGAGCTCACTTAGTGTTTGCCAAAGATCATTGGGAGCATGTAAATTAAATAAAAGAAAAAAACTAAGTGTGTTAATGTGATTGGTGAAAGTTGGCGGATACCATGCTTCAAACCCATCACGCCCGTTATCAGGGCCGTCTCCGAGAATCTCCGAAACATTTTGGGCCCAGGGCGACTAAAAAAATCGGGCCCCTTATAAAATTCAAGTTTTAACTTTAAATTTTCAAATATGAGTAATTAAAATTTCAATATTTAATTATCAAACATCAATACCTTGAATATATATTATATTGAAAAATAAAGAAATGTTGGTCTTCTTCTTTAAATGCATTGATATAAAAAAATTAAATGCCTAAAGTGGAATTTGAACCCAAATTCTCTATCTTGAAATATAATTAACCAACCAATTCATCTACCTATGCTTTGTTCTCATTTTCCACACCAAAATAATTTTTTTTTGAACGGCCAACAAATTGGAATCACTCACGGAACACTGGAGTATCATCGTGCCACCAACGTTGCCACGCGATCATATTCCACCACCAAGTCACCAATTCAGGAGGAAACTCATAATTATGAGAAAACCCCCTTTGTGAGATTCGAACCCAAGACCTTATGGCCCTTAAGTCTTATCTCACCACCAAGATGCCACTAGGCTATAATGCCTTGGGCCACACCAAAATAATTTAAATACACTTTATAAATAATATACATTTTAAAATTTAAAATTTCGGCCTCCTTGGAGTTTGGGCCTTGGGCCGTCGCCCACCCTGCCCATGCCCAAAACCGGGCCTGCCCGTTATGTTGATAACGGAGAAGGGGCTCATGCCTTCCTTGACGCTCTCCCGTCATGACTTGGTGCCCGTTATGTTGGTGAGGTGAGTTACCTAACTTTGGCTAGTCTAATATGATTATTATAAAAAAAAATCCTTAATAGTGTAATTTTTCATATAATAATCTTTTTAGTAGAAACAACTTAAATAGATTACAAGCATTAATTGTTATACATTTTGTGAGCATATAACTCTTATTGATAAGTAATAAAATAAATTAAGGAAAAAATCATCAAAATAAACTTTGACTATCCACAAATCACCAAAAAAAACATGGTTTGCCTCTAAATAATAGACTTCAAAAGATGCTAAGGTATAGACTCTTTCATTCAACCAATTAAATCACTACACCTCACGCATTTAATAGCTTTTGCATTTATTTTTAGATGCATGTGTTTAGGTTTCAAAGATCTCTTAGACTTAGACGCAAAGAGTTTTATTTATAGGAAAATTTGTAGAGGCATACATTATGTTTAGACGCATAGGCAAAGTCTTATAGGCATACATTCTATAGACGCAAAGAGTTTTATTTAAAGGAAAATTTGTAGAGGCATACATTATGTTTAGACGCATAGGCAAAGTCTTATAGGCATACATCCTATAGACGCATACACATGTATAAGAGGCATTCATTCATGTACCCCAACCAGGAAAGTAGAGGCTAGGAGATAGATGCGTCTAAAGAATATTGAGATGGCCTCTACATGAGATCTAAGAGATGACGTCTAAACTAACATTGCGCGCCTAAGGGTAAGAGATCGCATCTAAACAACAGACCGCGTCTTAATTTTTGAGGTCTAAAACATTGCCTCTAGGTGAGATTGTGTCTAAAGAATAGAGGCCTCTACACTTTGAGATCGAAACAATCAATGCGTTTAGTGGGGCGTTGGAAGGATACGTGTCATTATTTAATTGGTAGCCTCAAGTCCCTAACAATTAGACGCAAACTATGTTTATTTTTTCTTTTCCTACTAGTCAAATGTTTATTTATGTCATTTTCCCATAAATTAAAACATAAACAGTATCAACTTTAAACATAATTTTCAACGATTAGTAGATAACTACAAATAATGAAACAAAACATAAGGCATATAAAGAAGCACGCTGTCACCTTACAATCCACAACCAAAAGGATCCGAATACTATGACTGCGACACACATATATACTATCAAAACTTACACGCATATATCCAATCCTCCTTACCACAAAACCCAAAGGATAAACCCTACACTCATCCAAACCACAAATACATCTCTTCCCTTCCTTACAGTACCTATACTTAATCATATACCTATCCTCTTAATAATAACAATAATAATAATAATATTATTATTTCCAACACCTCAAACAGTCCTCCATTCAATCATGGGTTGCGTCTCATCAAAACAAGTTAAAGCCGGCACCGTCGATGTCTACCGTCCAGCCGCCACCAGCTTCGCTGTATTCGACATCAACTCCATCAAAGAACCATGGCTGGTGGCTGAAGAACAACAACAAGACGACGATAAGCCACCACCGGAAAAACAACAACCCGTCACTCATTTACCGGCACCGATACTCGAAAAAATCGATAACAACGATGAAGATGCTCCACGACCATGGGATGAGGTAAGTAAACAGTTAGAAGACCTTAAACCTACCTTAAACTCTCCGACACCTCGTCAACCCACCGCCGTCAAGCCGCGGAGATGTCGCCGGAGCCGGCGAAGAAGGTGAAGCGTAAGAGCTTCTCGTTCCATACGCTTGAAGAACTTGAAAGTAATACAAAGGTGGGGAATAAAGAGTTGAAGAAAACCGAATCGTATAACGAATTGAGTAACTTCCGATTGAAACGAACCGACCCGGGAACCAAATCTGGTTCGAATACCAGGTCAGTACCGCCTCCTGTTATAGAGGGGTACAAGTCTTTAAAAGATAACCCGTTTTTGTTACGGGATAAAGAGGAGAGAGAAAAACAAGGGTTACCTCCGCTTTTTATGAAGCGGGACCCGCTCGAGGATTACCCGGAAATCTGTCCAACGGGCGGGTCGGATAAAGTGGTTATCTACTCGACGTCGTTGGGTGGGATCCGAAGGACGTATGAGGATTGTAACCGGGTTAGGGCTATAATGGAGCTCCATGGGTTTTTGTATGAGGAACGAGACATATCGTTACATCGTGAGTTTCGAACGCAGTTGAAAGAGTTGCTTGGTGACTCAGCAACCGTGCCGAGGATGTTTGTGAAGGGTAGGTATATTGGGGGAGTGGATGAGATTGTGGATTAAATGAGACGGGTCGACTCAGGAGGATACTGAGTCGGGTCGGGATTGAGAAAGAGGTTGGGAGACAGGTGTGTGAAGGGTGTGGTGGTGCAAGGTTTGTGCCGTGTTTAGATTGTGGTGGGAGTTGTAAGATCGCGGTGGATGGTAAGAAAGAAAAAGAAAGATGTCCCGAGTGCAATGAAAACGGGTTAATTTATTGTCCTATATGTTCGTGATACGATCAAACACTGTTGATCGGCCTTGTAGAGGACCAATTCATTGTTGTACTATTATTCAAACCTTTATCGTTTTGATTTTACTTGATTTTTAATATATAAAAATAATATGATATACGTTTGTAAATGGAAGAGTTGTTTATACATGTACCATTGAGAAATCATTGTATGATATCCCAAAAATAGTAACATGTTATTTAATGAACTAAGTAAAAACTAATACATTTCTAGCCCTCTATCTATTGCACATGTCCATAAACCCATAAACCTTTTATGTAAACCCTGAATTTCTAAATAGTTCTCAACTTCACATGTTGAAAGTAGAAATCTATTGATGTCTTTTCACATTGGTTAGATCATGGCTAGGCTTGAAAGAGTTTCGTATGTGCCTTCACTTGCCCAATATCTAATGTGTGAATTAAGGTTTTCAATTATTCAGGGTCAACTTAGGGGGAGTATTTCGAAGCTAGGGCTTTAGGCCCCTAATCTATTAAGGCCCCAAATTTTTAAAGAAACTGTATATATTGTGGGTTTTTTCTTGAGTTAATAGCCAAAATCGTTTCTGAGGTTTGGTCACTTTTGCTACTTCAGTCCAAAACCCAAACCTTTTACATCTGGGTCCTTCAGTTTTATATTTTTTTGCTATGGGTTCTTCAGTTTTATTTTTTTTGCTAAATTCGTCCCTGAGGTTTTGTCACTTTTTGCCACTTCAGTCCATACCCCAAACCTTGTCAGGGACGAATTTGGCAAAAAAAAGTGAAACCGAAGGACCCAAATGTAAAAGGTTTGGGTTTTGGGACTGAAGTGGCAAAGTGACCAAACCTCAGGGACGATTTTGGCTATTAACTCTTTTTTCTTTTTAATCAATATAACAGACTTTTAACTTATATCTCTATGGTCGCAAGTCTTATTTATCGTATTTATCAGGCAAATAGTTCTAACTTCAGTTCGATTAAAGATTTTAACAAACCAATCTTGAGTAGTTCATAAGTGACTTGACACATTTATAACCCTATTTTAACTCCTACAAAACTTAATATTGTTTGATGTTATAATAAAGCTTGGCATTGCTGCTTGAATATGCAAAGAAACTCTTTTGACATCCGCTTCATTTTCGATCCGGACTCCTTTGATATTACTACGATATAACTTCGATGATAAAATCAATCGCAGTGGTATCAACTATCAAGGTTTTTGTTTGAGAAAAGTTAAGCTAGACGATATTATATATCTTAGAGGTTTACACTTTACCTTCTTATTTATAAGGTTTAAACATGCTTTATTATAAACCGGTAAGGCTTTTTCGAAGGCATTAATCCCACCTTTATGGTTAAGAAGTTCAAAGTAGGAGATGCAATTGGTATAAACGTGTATCAAAAAACATATTACGTACCACCTAGTAGTTAGTACACCCGTGTGATTTCTTTTATGAATTGTTATAAACATGCGTATCGATCAAAAAATACTACCAACGTATATCATAATGACATGGATGCATTAGTTTTAAATGTATGCATCAAAAGACATTTCATAATTTCCATAGTACTTTTGCAAGTTTGATGTAAAAATGTCATCTCTTTGCATGTGTTTTAATATCTAAACGTACTCTTATACACCAATATTGTAGCAAATAGTAATGTATTGGCTTTGGAAAATTTAATATATCGATTGTTATAAATTTCTTTTTGAAAAATAATGAAGCGATACATGATCATGTATTCAAGTGGCCTAGTGGTATGATGTTTACCCTCCATAAACAGGGCCGGCTCAATATCGTTGGTGGCCTAAGGCGAATTTGTCAATTGGGGCCCTTTTGAAAAGAAAAATAATTTTTTTTCCATTAACTCTGTAAATGAAGAAAATCTTGCATACAATATACCTCCAACAAAATTGCAAAGCTTGCACATCAATAACTTGGCTTAATACTCTTTGAATAACTGGGCTTAATATCCTTTGAAATGCAGAAAATGTAGGCCTCTTAAACCTGGAGGCCCAAAGCAGTTGCCTTAACTGCCTTGGGCTTGAGCCGCACTGTCCATAAAAATGATGTTAGTTTAAGCACTTAGCATTTGCAAGGTAATAAAATGATATTTAGGTGTAAAAAAAGCAAATTTCATACATTATATGTAAATGCAAATAACAAATAATTATAGGAGTCATGAAGGATGACCAAGCCTTCATGTAACCAAAACCAATGAACATGCAAATATGGGTTACCAACTACCACTCCAGAAAGATTACCTTTCAACCATTCACAAAACTATTTCAAAACTTTAAACTAATTGTTTGAGTTCTTCAGAAAACGTTTGACAAGATTCAAAAATCAAAATAAATCAACATATCAGAACCGTCTTTCGTTTCGCCATTCAGAATTTTCATCAAAACAGGTAGTGGACAGTTTCTATAACAGTTGGTAATGGCAAGCATTGCAGCTGCAGCCACTTGTAATTCTGCTTTGTTTTTTAAGAGTAAAGATTCAGGAAAACAATGCAGCTTCTTTGTTTCGATATAACCGTTTCAAAGGTTAGTTATTTTTCAACACATTCGGTATA